>PVKM010011891.1:0-32534 GCA_004027735.1 Carollia perspicillata | reverse complement strand
AACAAACGTTGCAAGACCTACACACTTAAAATGTTATGATGTGTTTTTAAAACTGCTTTCCACAGAAGGCCTTTTATTTTATTAGAAAATTATAAGCAAACAAGTCTTGTTTAACGGCTTTCAAAGTATAAGCACATTTCATGTCAAAATTGTATCACTCTTGAATGCCTACTTGTGTGAGAAATCTGTCAAGCCCTGGTGTCCAAGAAAATAGGGTACCACAGCAGAAGATTTCTTGCTGAGGGATATAAGGTATGCTCAATTAAACTGATACAGCATGTGTAATGGTCTGATTCCATCTCAGGAAGAACTGTCAGATTTCTTTTCTGGGATCAAAATTCTCCTAATGCCTAGACTTTTGGGTGAATCCCATGTAACGAGAGATGCAATCTTGAGTTTGTGTTTCACCGAAGGCTGTGCTCTTATTTTTTTCTCCTCTTAACATTAAAAAATTGGGGGAAATTTGTCCTTCTATTATCTTCTCTATCTCTGCACCTTTCCATACCTCTCTAGCTTGATAAATGTTTCAACTAAAAATTAAAGAAAACGTGTGAAATGCTAAAATTACAGTGAGTTTTTCAGAGGAATCAACTGTTCCTTGCAGTGTTATTTTACCTGGAAGTCATTCCCAAGTGCTTTATCACTTCAAATATCAAAGAAGTTCTATACATGCTGAAAATGTTTTAGATGTTAATAAAATATGGTGGAAAAAAACTAAAGTGACCCAATGTCCCTTTCATAATGTGTGCTATTTGACAAATTTGTAACAATTCTATTTCTCTAAGCCAACAGAGATCATGCACACAACTCTTCCTCAAAAGAGGTGACAATAAATACATAATACTTCAGATACATATTTTCCTATATATTCTTTTTAAAAATTACGCCTCAATATGACAAAATGATTTTTGTATGTTACTAAACTGCCATCTACTGTATTCAATCACCCAGTACACAATACCATCTCTTACAGACTTGCTTGCCTTATTGAATGAATAAGTGAATCCCCCTCCCACCCCGGCCACGGCTGTTTCTTGACATTCTTTCTCTCCCTTGTTCTGGCCATGTGTACTCCTAAAGACCAGGAAAAAAATTGTTTCAACTAATTATAGTCCTATCAAAGCCTTTCACATCATTTAAGACTTAGATTGATTATTCACAGTGCCATGAAGACGTGTCAGTTTGAAACAAGAAGAGGTTTAGAGAGGTTTACACTTTGCAGAGTGCCACCTGTCTCCAAAGGGCACATTCATTAAAAAGCTCCAGGTGCAATTTGTAGGAGCAAAACAGCATAATGAAGTTCTTTGCCTCCTTGTGCACTTTTTGATTAATAACATCCTCCCTCAGTTCTAGCAGATTGCACACCAATGTTCGCTGCAACGAACCTAAAATACCAGCCTACTTTTCTATCTTTCTCTCAATTGAGCAAATTGCCATTTATCTGAGACCCAAATCAAAGGAACATTTAAAAAAGGGATATTTCTGGCACCATCTACTTTTATAAGAAAAGAACAGCTAATAAGCCAACTGAATGATATTTATTCAATAAACAACATTTAATATGTGTCACTGATCAAATTCTACCTAATCCTCTCTGTCTTATATCTGCACACATAGAAATCCAACTGATATTTATACTGATAACCTGAAGGCATTATAAAATTCAAAGTTGTCTCCTGAATCTTAAAAATGAGTAAGAAAAGTGGCCTTTATCAAATACTTACTATTTACTAGGCATTTTCACTGGCACTTTCACATTTTATCCACATAACAGCCTACTCAGGTGGTTGATGTCATCCTCATTTTCACCATTGAATGTGACTGGGACCCAGACTTACATAAGACAAACTAACATTTGTTGACCGCTTACTATTTTCCTGGCATGTTGTACGTTACTTTAGAGGGATTGCCTCAATGAATCCTCAAAACCATGTTGTGGAGTAGATAGTATCGTTATTCTGGCCTTACTGGGGGTGGCCAAGAGCTGGACCCAGGCAACCTGGTGTCAACGCCTGTACTCTTAACCCCAGCATATACTCCTTAAAAGTGTGTCTGCGTACTTTATTGTTAACTTAGTTATATAACTTGGCTTTTGAAAATTGAGAATATATATTTGGTACATAGAACTTTCACTTGCTCTAACTCCCCTACTAATAGCTATTAATACTTGCTTTTCATTGTGCATTTATTGTCAAGCATTTACATCTATTATCTCATTTGAAATTCATACACGTATATAATATCACTCCCATTTTACTGTGGTAAAGCTAAAGCTTGGAGAATAATAACAATAACCACAGCAAACACATGGCGCTTTCTATTGCTAGATGTTCTACTTATAAAGAGTTTTAAATATGGGACTCATTTAATACTGACAAAACCAATACAACGTATTATTATTCTTGTGATACAGATGAGAAAACTGAGAGGGAGCACTTTAACCAGTGTTACACAGCTAGCAGGCAGCAGAGCAGGAACTCTAGTTCCAAAGCCACGATTTTAACCACTGCTCTAAACCATGGAACACTTTAAAGTAGCCATTCCTCGTTTATTGCAGCAAATGTTAGCCACATGCCTTAACTACAATAGCATTCATCATAAACAAATCAAAAAGCTTCATAAGTAGTTTCTTTGTTTCTCATCTAATTTTTATTTCTGAGAACACTTTTAGCAGGCTGGTTTGTTCCTGCCCTCCCAGGTCCTCCTCCCAGTCTGGCGCATACCAAATCCCAGTGATATGAGTCAGGATTCTTGACTGCAAGTGACGGAAATCCAATGCTATGTAACTTAAAAAGAGAATGTGTTGACTTGGCTGATGTAACAGGGAAGTCCAGGAAACACACATGGCTTCAGGCAGAATAAAACTCAGGGATTTAAATGCTATACTCGGAACCGACGTCCCCTTCCAATCCCTTATCCCACCTCTCTCAATATCTCTCTCTAATTCTCTTCATCAGTTAGCATTCATTGTTCCTACTTAACTTCTTTTTGTGGGTGGGCTCCCTCTACAAATTGGGTCTCACATTTGCATTTCACCAACTTAGGAACTCCAATGGAGAGAGAACTTCTCTCTCCCAACATTCCTACATGAATCCTATCGAATATTCTCACTGGGTTTTACTGTTTTACGTATTAATTCTTCAAACAATCCATGCCTTGGCTAGTATACAGGATTACATTATCAAATCAGACTCACACAAATCAGAGCCTTTGCCTAGTGTCAAGCTTTACTAAAGTTTCAAGAGTACAGGAAACCAAAAGGTAAAGCAGAGAAAGGTCTGGGACATTCTTGCCAGGTTGTTTCTACATACTGGTTTCAATTTCAGATTTTGCAGGCTTTTACCTCATTGAGTAAAGCATGTACTTTATGAAACATCTCCACTTTATACCCCAGAGAATTGTGTAGTTTATATGCCATTCTTCTGGGAGGCCATGTCCCATAAATCAATAGATTCCAGGTTTATTTACTGCAAGTAATCCCTATCAGGTGAGATACTGCTGAGGACTGATATATAAGGCCTCCTCCTCCTGCCTAAAGCCAATCATTCCATTTACTTGGAAGCCCAGTTGACAAGGAAATTAAGCCAGATCTCCTCCTCCTCTGTTCGTTTCTGCCCCCCCTTAGATGTGTCCCTCAGGTGAAAGAAGTGAGTGGATCTTAGGCCAGCTGCTTCCTCCCTCCTACCCCCCAGGGGACTGGAAATTCTGATTGGGAAGCCTAAGAATCTCAGACTGCTCGGGGTGAAAGGGAGCACCAGGACTGACCATCCTCTTGGAAGCACCTGGAGTTTCCTGACAACAGGAATGTAGGTATTGATTGCTCTTTGATTGCTCTTGTCTATTACTCCATGTCTAGACAAGAGAGTTTTAACAGTTGTTATGTTATAACTTTCCTGTTCCTAAACTTTGTCGACCTATCTCTAATTTCAAGCTGTAAAAGACTCTCCGGTTAATGTCATATGGCTCATTTCTAGGAATATAGGCAAAAGAAGTAGTGACATCAAAGAATGGGAATAACTTGACCAGGTCTTGGAATCTACATAAATAAATCCAAAGGAATGCTTAACAAGGCCACAAAGAAACTTTAGAGTGGAGGATAATATCCCAAGTATGTGTTTTCTATCCTATTCGCATATTCTCACATCTATTTGCATACAGAAATTCTAACATATCTACTGAATTCTTTAGCCCTAAGAAAGGGGCACAAACAGCTATCCTATTGACTTTATAATCCAGCAGGTACCTTTTGTTTGGCCAAAGCAGTGTATTTATTTTTAGGTTGAATGTGAAGGTCTTTGAACAGTTGATCACAATCTCCCTCATTGCCTGGTGTTTCAACAGGCCTTCTTCCCTCATTTATGCTGCTGTCTGGTGGTCCCTGTAAACATTTCAGTTTTTGAGCCATTGTTTAAAGACTTGGTTTCTGATAAACTTAAAATTTCTTTAAAAGAATGCATACTTTAAGTTGTTTTTAATTATTTACACTAGTATGAATGAGTTTCTCAACTGTGCTTCATTGGCATGAAAACCAAAAATAAAGAAAAGAATAAAATATAAAAGAAGTTTTTAAAAAAATGTCCAAAGCTATAGAGAGTTTTTATACGTTTGTTAGAGCCAAACTGAAAACGTATGCCAGGGAGGAAGACCTCAAGTGCTGCCCTGACTGGAGTAACTCAGTGCTGTGGGCATCATCCCTTAGACTAAAGATCACCAGTTTGATTCCTAGTCAGGGCATATGCCTGCGTCGTGAGCCAGGTCCCCAGATGGGGACATGCAAGAGGGAAGCAATCAATGTATCCCTCCATTTTCCCCTCCCTTGTCCTATTTCTAAGAATAAATAAATAAAATCTTTTTTAAAGAAGCTCAAATGCTCCAGAGAATAATGGTTTTGCAGCTTCTTTTTACATTTGAAATTAAGGAGGGAATGTAAGGAAGATTACATGGAGGTGGGAAAAAGCAAGGAGGGGATTGGATTACAGGATGAGTAACAGGATCACGTGCTGTCTTGAGGGTAGTTTATTTCAAAGGTGTGTGTTAACCTAGGTGCACAGAAACAATGGACAGGGCTTGTTTAAGGCAAAGACAAGCCTTATGCTAAAAGTTAAATGCCTGGGGCATGACTACCCACCAAGACCTACCTAGTTACTAATTAATCAAATCACTCTGTGAGGTCATGTCCTTTTTTTGAGGCTGTAGGAATACAGGGGAACCAGACATCTAGCACATAAAATTTAAAGAGTAACTCACCCTTAAGTGAGACCTTCAGGTTCAGCACCTGGAAGGCAGTACCTCCTTAAATTCCACACTCCTGGTGACTTGATTTCATCACTCTTGTCCTAGTCCTGAAGGACAAAGTTCAACCAGACTTGTTTTCTGTTACTGGTAATGAAATAACCCTGATGCATTTCCCTTCTCCCCCATGAACTGGGAGAGTTGTTCCTCCTGGAAACACCCATCATACCCTCTAATCATGCCTATACTACCCTTGTGACAGTGCTCCTTATCTCATTACATGTCTTTATTCACCAACACTCTGTGAATTCCTTAAAGAAAGAGGTTACGACATTTTCCTTTCTGTAGCTACAGTATCTAGCCCTGTCCTGTTGAATAGTGAATGAATGAACGTGCTGTTAACATCGAGCATGCTATTCCTCCTGTGTCGTGGGGCATCTGTGAGTTCACATGGCAGCGAAATGTTTTGTATTCACCACAGATTGGTGGCAAATTTCAATCATTTTTATTATTCTAATTATAATAATGATTTTCCTACAAACTTGCATGCAATCTCAGTATTGTTCTTTTTGTTGTTGTTGTTAATATATGTGCTTAAGAAAGCACTGCATTAGATTTGCAACTCACACCTTATGTATGTTTTGTCTTTCCGTCTCCAGCAGGGTCAGCCTTCTTGACCTAAATAGACTAGTAAATACAATAATTAATTTATAAAGGACTCTGAAATACCAGCTGGCAAAATCTCCTATTAATAGTTTGCACAGAACAAAAAAGAACATTTAAGTTGTAGGAGATTTGTACAGTATGTACTTATGTATGTATGTATACTCACATCTTTTAATCCACTGAGTTTCCCAGAATGGCAAATCATGAAGTATAGTAAGTAAACAATGCTTAAAATTTCTTGTCACTTTTTTTGGCACATTTAGTTTGAATTGTAGAAAGAAACCCATGTGACAAAATATTCTCAGATATGTACAAGGGAGGACCCCCAAAATGGAATTTATTTATAAAAAATTGTTTATTCTTACAAGTTTAAACTTTAGTCACCTTCAAAGTACTTTCCACCTGATGCAATACAGCTATGAAGACATTGTTTCCACCGCTTAAAACAGTTTTTGAATTTGTTAATTTTGATGCCTTTCAGTGCTTCTGACGTTTCTTTGTTTCACCTCCTCCACATGAGCAAAACGTTTCTCTTTGAGGACATTTTTTATTTGAGGAAACAAAAAAGAAGTCACTCAGGGCGAGATCAAATGAATAGGGAGGGAGGGGCACAGGGGTCTTGACATTTTAGTCAAAAACTGCTGTATACTCTGCACTGTGTGGGCAGGTATGGTAGTAAATCATCCATCGTGAAGTGGGCAAACACATTGAAAGAGTGTTCAAAAAAATTTCACTAGGACTGAACACAGCCTCTAACAACAATGCCAGCTGGTACACTGATACAGAGGGGCTCCTAGAACACTCACTTAGCACAGGAAGCCTGTTCTACAAAGGGTCTCGCCCTCCAGAAGATAATTCCAGTTTGAGGGGTCCCCCCTTGTATATTTGGTGCACACAAGGCTTGAATGTCATGAGTATCCACACACATATCCCAAGCACTATAACAAACTATTTTGTTCTTAAAACAATGTCAAAGAGAAAAAGATGAACAGTCAGTTTAAGGATTTCTCAATGCTTTGAGAGAGTGACAACTATAATGGCCATTTCTTGGAGCATTTGCCTATTCAATAGCCATGACAGGCAGAATTTTAAGAAGGCTTCCAAGATTTCTGCCCCATGTACTGTACCTTCCCCCCGCCGCCTTTCAGTGTGGACAGGACCTGTGAATGTGATAGGATGTCACCCTTTGACTAGGTTACGTTACACAGCTAATGTGAAAGAATCATTTTTCCATGATTACATTACTTTACATAAGACTGCTCTCGTGGTGGTAGTGCTGGCGGTAAAAGAATGGTAGCAGCAGTAGCAGAAACAGATTATAAAGAGATTCTTCTACAGACTTTGGAGAAGTAAACTGCATGTTGTGCGAGAGTCATGTGATTAGAACCTGAGGGCCGTCTCTAGGAAATGAGAAAAAGCCCTGGTTAACATCTGGCAAGAAAGTGGGGACCTCAGTTCTCTAGCATCGAGGAACTGAAGTCTATCAAAAATCTGAACCAGCTTGGGAGATGACCCTGAGCCTCAGATGAAATTGCAACCCCAGTCAATACCTTGACTGCTGTCTGTGAAACACTAAGCAGAAAATAAGCTGTGGTCAGACTTCTGACCCAGGGCAGCTGAGGGATAATAAAAAGTGTTGCATTCAGCTGCTAAGCTTGTGGTAATTTGTTACACAGAACTAGAAAACTAATTCAATAACCAACTGCTTTTTCTTTTCTGTGGGTGCTACCCTTTTCCCACAGCGGTGCCTCCCAGCAGTCAGGGTTGCATATTACACCAGGCCCCAGGCCACCTGACCTGGCTGATTGGATCCCACCCAAACTAGCACAGCCATAGCCTTTGTCTGGAAATGTGAAGTTGGAGTTGAAGATTCCAGTTAGGAGCCTCTTGAATGGAAGATATATAACCATGGGTGCTTTAGTAACACTGTCTTCTGTCCAGGGCTGCCTCTAGGGTATACAAGGCCCTGAAGGAAATATTTGGGGGTATGCAGGTCAGATGCTCTCTATAGCAACAATTTGGTTGTAAAAGTAATTTAAAAAATCATGGGCCCATACAAAGTGTAGTGATTTACCGATAAAGTTTTGGGGCAAGAAAAAGGTACTAACGTGGATGTTTATTGTCTAAGCACTGCACATGAAAAAATTTTCCTAGTTTCCAGGACCCATTACTTTGTGTTATTTATTGTCAAAAATACTATTCCTGGCTAATTTCATATATCTCACTAAAAGGGAAAGGTAGCAACACTATTTTTATTCACACTGCTATGACTCTTTGGAACATTTTTTACCTTTTTTTTAGAATTTTTTAAATTGAAACAGTATAGATCTTGCCTCTGCAGTTCTCTAATGCCATTAATTCAATGCTGATTGCATCATTACTCATGGCAATATCCACTGTGCCACCCGTGACTACTGGCTCCCTGAGACTCTCTAATGTTAATGGGCTTCGTTGATGATTACCACAAACGCAAGTCTTACCCAGAGAATTCAGGAAAATGGAAACAGTTATTCCATTTTATGGTCATGTTAAGTTTACCATTTAGAATTTTATAGCATTATTTGTAGAATTTAAAGCATTAACATAGGACAACACATTTTTCCAGCCATCTCTTCTCTTGAATTTACTCATCTCTTCACTTACCGCATTGCTACAACATGATCCTTTTAATGCTGGATGCATCCCTGACTTCCAAACACATGTAACCAGTGGTGATGGTAGGCAAGGAGCCCTGGGCAGAGCAAGAAGAGCAAGCCATATCCATCCCTTGTCCTCCAGAGCTTAAGACCAATCCTGAAAAGCAGGCTGTCACCACATCGAGAAAAAGACTTTGCTAGAAGGACCCACTGCATTTGCAGTGCTACAGTCTAGAAAACCCTGGGAGGAGACAAGCATGGCCCTGACCAGGAATACCTGACATGTATTACAATGGTGCTTAACTGTCCTGTCAGCAGCAGCGTGGGGCAGGGGACCTCAGGATCAAGGGCACCTGCAGCATGCTACCTGTGTTGTCTTTCCAGCATTGCTATCTACCAGGCAGCTCCTGGGGCTGAGCACAGACAGGGTTGAGCCCATACACCAACACACATAGGTGACTTCAGCCCAAGGAGGACACTAGATAGCCAAAGCCCTGAACTCTTCCTGTGTCTAATGTTAGTAAAAAACACCCCCAAATCAGTGAATCAGCAGCATTCAAAAAGCCATTTTGTTGTTTAAATCTGGTATAAGTCCATGAAAGAAATATCACTCTGGCCAGCAGGAGGTTCTGCTCTCCAGGAATAGGCATGGCCATGCAGCCCAAGGCCAACCACAGGTGTAAGTCCCAGAGCCCCTCAGGCACCTCATGGACCCCACACACAGTTGGGGGGCATTGTTGATAGGGCCCTGAAAGGGACAAACAGGGACCAAAGCCATTAAAGTCCCTGTCCAGGTTTAGAGAACCCTATCCAGAAGGGCCTGCTGCCCCAGCCAGACCCCACTATGAGAGGTTTCAGGACCCACACAGGACTAGGTCCCAGCTCCTGACACTGGAGGGGACTTAGAACATTTCCAGAAAGGTTTTCCAAAGTGTGGACCTCCACTGAAGTATGTGGTTGGGTTAAGAGCCCCTCTTGCTCAGGTCTAAGGGCAGTACTGTTTCTGTCTGTCGTGAACTGTTCTGACTGTTTCCGAACTAAGCAGCAGGGAAAACTGTTTTGCAGAAAGATAATGATGTGTAATTAGAGTTTAGCAAGAGACCGAGAAAGTGTGCTACTTGGATGCAGGATGGCTTCTACAAGTCTCCTGAATTAGTACCCTTACCCTCCTATTCCATCACATACATTCTTTTTATGATGTTAACTCTCTCCCCTTTTTGCTGTTTAAACCATATTATTTTTATGTTACTTACAAGCAAACAGAGCTCTAATACAGTATGCAAAGCCAGATTCTTAGCTTTGCAAGTTCAGAAACTCAATTTTATTATTTTCACTAGAATCAACTAACCTCTTAGGGATAAATATGTTAAGAGGACTAATAAGAAACTGATGCATACCTCAGAATGCCAATTTCTCAATCTATAAAGAAAGTTAAATCTAGAAATAATAACTTTAAAAATTTTTTATTGTTCTAGTTATTCTTCCTAGAATTCACTCTGGGAATTCACTCTGGGTCTCTTATCAGTAGGTTAAGTGCATTCAGAAGAGAAAATCTCTTCTCTTCTGAGTACAGTTATATAGCAAGTATTTAGCTAAATAGCTGAGAATATTTAGCAAGTATTTACTGAATGAGGAGATAGGTGACATATAAGATGGGTAAATTTAAGTATTTATTTTTAAATCTCTTTTGAAAGATTTAAACATTTATTTATTTATGTATTTTAGAGAGTGAGGCAGAACAAGAAAATTAAGGCAGAAACAGAGACAGACAGACACACACAAACAGAGAGAGAGAGAGATTGACTGATTGATTGATTTGGTGGTCCACTTATGGATGCGCTCATTAGTATTCATTAGTTGATTAGTATGTGCCCTGACCTGAGATCAAACCCTCAACCGTGGAGTTGTGGATGATGTTCTAACCAACTGAGCTACCTGGCCAGGTTTTAAACTTCTTACTGAAGTTAAAAATAATATCCAAGTTGTAAGTGTTGTGAAAAGCTGCCATAAGTGGAGCTATTATAAAGTTGAGTCAGAGCAGCCATTCCAGAGGAACTGCATTGCACATCGTACTCCTTGAATCTTTGGAATGTTTAAACCGGGAAAAATAACCTTTGGGCTAGGCCAAAGCAGCACTGTCTTCCCAACAGCTGTTTTTCAAGCTAACAGGAAATCAGACCTCTTGATTACAAAACCTGATAAAGAAATTCTTTAGAATCAGTAAATAGCCATGTATAACTAAGGAATAATTTTGCTTATTAGCACATAGAAATTTCTTCCTTTTACTAATCTAGTTATTTCCCTTCCTTTTCTCATAAAACCTCTTTGCCTTCACCTCATAATTGGAACTCTATCTGGGTTTCTGCTTGAATCAGTGCTTCCCAAATAGCTATCCTTTGATCTTAAATAAACCCTTGTTGCCTCTTACTTTGGCCTTTTATTTTCAGGTTAACAGCATGCAGCTCATTGAATTTTTATAAGGTGAAGATAACTATGTAACCAGAACCCACATTATGACAAAGAATATTATCAGGACCCCAAAAGCTCCTTCATATCCCCTTTTAGCCACTATCTCCTCCTTACTCCCAAATTAACTGTTAACGTAGATTAGTTTTAGCTGCTTTTAAACTTCATGTGAATGGAATAATAAAACATGTACTAGTTTGTGACTGGCTTTTCGATTGAATATTGTATTTGAGTCGCAGCCATACTATTCCATGTGGTTGCAATTTGTTCTTATTGCTCTATATAGTGTTCCACTGTGTGAATATGACGATTTACTTAATAAGCTTATTTATTCATAAGCAATTGGAAACTTCCAGTTTGGGCTAATGAATAGTGTAGCGATTAACGTTATTATACACGTCTTTGGTGAACTTACGTGCATTTCTGCTGGGAGTATATTTAGGAGTGGAATTTCAGGGTCATGACAAGCTTGATGAAAGAAGGGGAAATGATTAAGCAAAAAAGACATATATATATACATACATATATACTTAACCACACACAACAGTACGGTGATACCAGAAAGAAAGTAGGGATGGGTGTTGGCGGACCCAGCAATCCACAGCTCAAAACCCCTAGTGGAACACAATCACTTCCGCCTCCGGCCTCTTAGCCCCACCCACCTGAACTACGGAAGTACAATACTTTCCTTTTGGGTCCTCCCGCCGGTAGGGGGCTCTCAAAGGCTTCTAGAGCCAAGAAGGCCTCCCGCCTGGGGTGTCCCTGCCGCGCCTGTTAGTTTATTTTTAGAGAATATGCTTGCTTTATAATTCTTTCCGCAAGGAAAAAGCTGCAGAGGCATCTCACTCTGGACAACAATGTTCAAACTCAATCTCAGCGCAGTGCCTTTATTATCAAATCCTGACGCAGTGGTGGGTGGGGGTCAGGCGGCATAAGGACAGACCCGGAGTGCTGAAAGTCCCGGCCCGCTGCTTTCCTCCCCAGAAGACGTAGCTGTGGGTGGCTGTGGTGGCGGCGTTTAAGATGTCGACCAAGAATTTCCGAGTCAGTGATGGTGACTGGATTTGCCCTGACAAAAAGTGAGTTCAAACAGGAGCCCGAATTGGAGAGGGGTTTATCGGTGGAGTCTTTTTTTTAGGTTGGCTTGGTGTTTTCCTCTTTTACGATCCTCTGTGCCTTAAGCCGGGTCGAGGCGGCGAATCCCGGGCTCCCGGGCGGGAAGGAGGTTCCCAGGTGTCGGTGGGAGGAAGGCTTTCAAGATCCTTTATTTTGAGTATTTCTGCAGTGTTTGTTTTCTCGACGTTTTGTCTCCTAAAGAGTCTTCTTTGGAAAGCGAGATGGCCTCCCTTTACCCCCATCCCCCACCCTCCCCGCGGCCAGGTTTCAGCGATAAGAAAATCTTCCTCGTAGAGGCTCGCTTGGTATTTGATCTCCCTCACGTGACTTTTCCCTGCAGAACTTTTATCTTGTTCTGGGAAGGCATCTCGCTCTTCAGCTTGCTCTTTGCTTCTCATAGTTCATCTTGTTGGGGTTTGTTTGTTTAATTTAAAGCTTTCGTTTGTACTGTATATATTTTCCCCCAAACACTATCCTCGTTTGGTTTGGGGAATTCTGACTTATTTTCCTTTAGTTTCCCCGCAAGTATTGAACCTTTCTCGTCGTGAGAGTCGAAAGGCTTGAGGCCTGCGTCTTTGCCAGCTCAGCCTTGTGAAGCCTTGCAGCAGAGAAGCACGTGCTGTGATGGCTCTGCTTTTGACACCGTAGAGCTGAAGTCAGTGGGCTCAATCAGACCGTTAGTTTTTATTGAAAGGCCTTCAAATAGGTGTATCTATTTGGAAATATATGGAAATTACTAGGAAAAGTAATTGTCAGAAATACTGAATGCACAACTATTCATGATCAAATAAAACCTTTGATTTCTTGTGCCTAAGTTAGCCACAGATACCACACAGAGTTTATACTAGGAAAGAGGAAAAATTTCAAAGTAAACAGCCCTATTGCTTATTAACCTTACAGAGGTTTTTTAACTTTGCTTTAAAAAAAAAAAACTGGAACAGAATGGCTTCCTTACTATAAATACATGAAATAACATAAATAGTGTTTGGAAAGCAAGTGATATGAAGCAAATACTCACTGACAGCTGTTGATAGCTTTAGAAAATTAAGACATCTAATGTAATTAAAGGAGATGAAGTCCTTATTTTCCCAGCATTTGTCTTCGTCTACATATTAAGCAGTTTATATGGAACATTTTATTTTACATAATAAATTTATGGTTTTCAGTTGCATAAAGATTCAGATAGATGATCTCAAGGATTTCAAGTCTTTCTGACAGTATTAAACAAGAACAAGAGTGATGTGTTATCAATAGCATTGCTGTGAGTGGTAAGACTATTTGAAAACATTCAAAAACTGTTCACCAACTTTCAACTTGTGGTGTTGGTCACTTGTAGAATAATGTGCTTTTGACAGTTTCATTAATGACAACCCACCCAAATGTTTGAAGGAGGTCTCTCTAAGAGAGTGCATTTCAACTCAGTTACAAATATGTTAACAGAGTATTATTCCTACAACCTATATAAGTCCAGAAAACATTTTTCAGAATATGTTTGGGTAAGAACAGTTATTTGGGTGTTGAGGAGCAACCTAAAAATTACTTGGAGTGGTTTATTGGTAATTCCATACTTGACATCTTTATTGCATGCTAATATAATAACTAAAAAAAATGTAAACAGTTTTTTTAAAATTTAAGGTTTGCGTGTCCACATTGAACATTGTTACTAATATGCACATGTGCTATTCAGGCCATGTTAGTTAATCCAATAATTTTTGTGCTTTTAGTTAAGTTTGCTGAATATAAGCATAAAGTGATATTGTTACCATGTGTTGAGGGTTTGGGTTATGGTTATAATTTTTTAACTATAATTTTCAGAGGTTTGACAACCCAAAAAACATTTCCTCATAATTACTGAACTTATTTATAATTTTTAGTCTGTACAGTCTTTTTTTTTTTTCTTGAGATCCCACCACCTACTTGTAAAAACAGTATTTTATCAAGATCCATGAAGCATAGCCTCTATGACCTACTTATTTTCTCCCCATTGATCCACCCTTCAGATTTTGTATTTCTTGTAACACTTAACACATTTTTGTGTATATCACCTTATTTTCTATACTGGGAGTTACTTTGAAGTTTTTTGGAATTCCCTGGTGCCTCATCAGTAATTGTGGAAGTGGAGTTAGATCTTGCTTCAGCTTTGCAAGGGGATTTCATTATAATTACAGTTATGTACCACTTAACAACAGGGATACGTTCTGAGAAGTGTGTCAGGTGATTTTTGTCATTGTGCAAATATCAGAGTTCACTTACACAAACCTAGGTAGTATTGCCTTACTACATGCCTAAGCTGTAAGCCTGTGTAACATGTTACCACTGCACAAAACAACCCAAGATTAAATCAACTAGTAACATAGTTACTTGTTATTGTTGTCAAGTATTACTTTGTATATGCAACATGGTGCAGTAGGTTTATTTACATCAGCATCACAACACAAGTAATGTATTGCACTCAGAAGTCACTAGACCATAGGAATTTTTCAACTACATTATAATCTTAGTGAACCACTGTCAATATACGCTGTCCATTGATGATCAAAATATCGTTATTTGGCACATGACGGTGATGGTATGTGCTAATAGGACGCTGAGTCACAAAGTTCCTAAGCGACTTACCAGGATCACCTAACGAGAAGGTGAGATTGTTTCTCTTATCTTGAACTTGTGGCTTCAAATCTTACATTTACCACCTAAATTATGAGGGCTTGATTTGGAGGTTTTGTTTGTTTGTTTTTTAGTTAATATTGTCATTAACATGACTGAAACGGCTTTAGAATTTCTGTATCCGGTATATAGTAAGAGAGGACACATTAAAAAATTGTATATATGGGATTTTTTTATATTATATTGATTTTAAAAATATCTTTATAAATATTTTTTCCTTTATTTTCAGATGTGGAAATGTGAACTTTGCCAGAAGAACCAGCTGTAATAGATGTGGACGGGGTAAGCAGTTAAGAGAGTGTCTGTTATGGCTGTTTATACATAACATTTTATTATTTCTCCAGGTTCATATTGCATAATTTTTCTATTTTCAGAGAAGACAACTGAGGCTAAGATGATGAAAGCAGGGGGAACTGAAATAGGGAAAACACTTGCAGAGAAGAGCCGAGGCCTATTTAGTGCTAATGACTGGCAGTGTAAAACGTATGTGTTTCAAATTATTACTCTCTCTTCCATAATAATGTATTTAGCCACTACTGATTAGTCTTACCTACTTATTAGGCACATTAACAAACCAAAGTAACCTTTAAATCAAAGGTGTGTTGATTATTAGTCTGTATTTGTTATGTAAGTGTAGAGAACCATTAAGTTCAATTTTTTAATGGTAATACTAGTTGTTACTATGATGGGGTATGTATACTGGTATAAACAAATGCTTAAGGTGAGCTAACATCCCCCAAAAAGAGGGGGAGGTATTTAAAAGCACAAAAGCCTACTTTTTTTCCTACAGTGAAATATCTCAAAAACTTTGAGCCTCTATTATTAATGTGAAGTACACCACAAAATTTATTTTGCCCATTTACAAAGTAATTATACATGCCATAATAATTATTCTTAATTAAGTAGGTTTCTTAATATTTTTGATTTTTAAGCTCTATTGATTTTCCAGCTTCCATTTTTTTCTGTTACGATGCTGATGAACCAACTATATATGAAAGAGGATTTAATCAGAAGGAGGTCTTTGTAAATTTCTGGTACTATAAATATAATTTATACTGAAGAATTTTCCATTAACACTGGATTTGGTATGCTCTGGAATTCAATGCTTGAACTGGTTCCTCAAAAAAAAATGTAACATTATTTGGAGGGTATAACCTTACCCTTCTCTGAGGTAAATTGGGAGAATGAGAAATTAGAACCTTTGATTTAAAATGTTATTTTTCCATTAAGGCATGAGAATCTCTATAGATACAATTTGTTGTTTATTTCTCATAAAATGACAAAGGCACTCTTCATACAGTATTGCTTTTGCTTCTGTTTAAATAATTAGAACTCATGTTCTGTCTTCAGAAAAATGTACAATTGTACATTCCCTTTGTTTGAGATATCCTTAGTAAACATTTTTTTACGATAGTGGGTTCATCCTAGCTTTTATTGTAAAATCTTAGAATGTCTAGGGATTTACTATTTTTCCTGTAATTATTTACTAACTTGGTATTTTTAACTTTTAAAGTTGCAGTAATGTGAATTGGGCCAGAAGATCAGAGTGTAACATGTGTAATACTCCAAAGTATGCCAAGTTGGAAGAAAGAACAGGTAAGATGAAAACTCATTCTAACAAATAGATTTTTTTTAATTATTTTATTGTTGTTCAATTACAGTTGTTTCCATTTCCCCCCACCCCAGTCAAACCCACTTCCCTCCCTTGCTTCCACCCTCCCCCTTGGTTTCGTCCATATGTCCTTTATAGTAGTTCCTGAAAACTTTTCTGCCATTATCACCTTTCTCCTCCCCTCTGATTACTGTCAGATTGTTCTTAATTTCAAAGTTTCTGGTTATATTTTGTTGGTTTTTTTCTACAAATAGATTTTGAAAAGAACTAAACAGTTATATCATCTTAAGAGCAGAGTGATTTGAGGATTCTGTCTATTCAGCCTTCATGGTTTGACCTTGATTTTTTTTCCCTTCACACTCAAAAAAAAATCTTGTTTCAGAATTTTGCACTTTACAAAGTACAAGCATTAGGAATCTGTAACCTAACGAATAGTGATACTAGGGTACTTTCAGAAACGCTATACTTAATCCCCGCCCTACTTATCTAGATGTTTGTTATTAGTAATAAAAGAGTAAAGTCCAAAATCTTTAATAACTGCATTAAAAATTATAATCCCAAAAAGCGTTTTTAAATTTATTCACATTCTCTTTGATCTGTTTTGTGACTCCTCCTTTAATTATCTCACAAGAGCTATAGTCTTAACTGGAGCTCTCAAACTTTGTTTGGTACCTCTCACTTTACTCAGTCTCTCCCTTTTTTTTCTTTGTTAATCATTTGGTGTCTTGGCTTTTTTTACTTCATTGGCTATAAGTAGTTGTTTTTGCTGGTCAGTTTAAGGTGTGAACTGACACTATTGTTCTCCAGTTTCTCTCTACTGTTTGTAATAAGGAAGTCCAAAGTTTAGGAGCGTTTCCTAACTTTCCAAACGAAGGGATCGGTTGTGAATAAAAGAAAACTTGATGCACTGCTTCTAAAATATTGCTCACTTCACTTGAATAATCCTATCAAATTGGTTATATGTGTATTTTGCCTTGTATAATGCACACTTTTTTACCCAAATTTTTTAGTGAAAATTAAAGGTGCACATTACACATGGGTAATACTAATTCCATATCTATGTGTGTTTTTATTTCTTTTATTTATATTTATGTGTTAAAGTGTAACACTAGAAAGCAGTAATGCTATCCGTATATTCAAAAATAAATGCTAAAATTCCTTTATAATACAAAAATAAGTTTAAATAAAAACTGAATTAAAATGAAAGTTTTTTTTCCTGAAATTTTTGTCCAGAAATCATGAGTGTGCATTATACACAGAAACACATTATACACAGCAAAATACAGTGATAATTTATTTAACCATTCTCTTATTTTTGTATTTGGGGGTAATTTGGGTGTTTTTTTTAATTCATTAAGGATAGCTTACAATAGAAATAATTTTAATTCATTGTGATTTTTATTTTTATTTCTTTAGAATAAATTTTCAGAAGTTGGGTTAAATAATTCAAAATATAGAATCACAGAATTTTTAAGTTAGTATTTTAGTTCTTCCTTTGAGTTGTATGTTACATTCATCCCCTTTTCTCTGTTCATTTCTATTGTCACAGTCCTGCCTGAGGCCTAATTTAAATCTGTGCTCAATACTTTACTGTCCACTGCCCACCTTTTCACATTGTACTGTGAGACAGATTTTAAAATATTTTTATTGTAATGCCTGCAGAGGTTCTTGGTTGCTTATTTCATCTAAACTCTATTTTAAAGCCTCCTTTACAAAACTCATAAATTGTAAGTGGTACTAGAATTATGGTGTTTTCTATGTTCATTCATTGAAGAAATAATATATCGGCCATTGTGCAAGATGTTGGAGATAATTGGGTGAGCAAAACAGACACATAGAGCCTAATTTTAATGAAGTCTGTTTAAGAAAGCAGTGTGTTTGATAAAGCATTGCTTAAGCTAAGAAGAGAAAGATAAGTTACCCAAGTTTCAGTGGAAAGGATATGCTTGTTTTTTTGTGATAGCGGTATTTTCCAGGTCCTCTTCATGTGTTCTCTTCGTGAGGTAGATTTGTTGTATTGATTAACACAACATACCTTAATCTTTGCTGTCAGCAGATTATTTAAGTTGTTTTTGTGGGGCCTGTGTGGGAGAACATGAAAATAGCTTTGTATTTCCTATGATATTCATTTTAAAGTAATTTCTACTTCGATACCTATGCAAAATTAACCTTTATGAGTTATAGTTCACTTCCTAAATCTTGGCTATAATGTATTCTTTAGCTCTCCACTTTTGCCATATCAGTTCTCAGCTATAGATAACTAATGATATAAATCCTGTGGATGTTTTTTTAACTATTCGTAAGTATTGAAATTTAGATTTTTACTGTTAGTTATGTCTTAGAATTTGTTGTGTATAACACTACTCACCTTAATCTTAGGATGTACTGATACAATATTAAATATATTTAGAGATAAGCTATATTATAGAATCATAACTTTCTGTTGTGTTTATAATCCATAATTAACATTGAATCCGAGCTGTTTTCTTAAGGTAAGCATAACCCAGTTGTGCTTGCTTCTGTCTTTCTATGTATGATATTCCAAAAAGGTACAGCCAAGATTTTACTAAGGAAACATTGTTATTGGTATTTCATACACTTTTTACTCATATCAGATGGACAGAAACAAAAGGAAACTCTTTTCATTTTGGAGTGCATGTTGTCTCTGAAACAAGGTAGGAAGAGGAAGAAAGGGATGCTATGCAAGTATTTCAAAGATAAACCCTGGTACTTTGCAGTTTTCATTGGTACAAAGTATAATAAGAGAAAGGATGTTATAGTAATGTGATTTAAAAAAATTAAATGTACTAGTTATTTTGTTGGGGCATTAGGGCCTTTCTACTATTTATGACTGTGTTCTGAAACGATAATAGGGTAATGATTTTTTTTTAATGTCCGTTTTTGATAAATTTAAAGTCTCAAATCCTAAATTAAAAATAATTTGCTTATACATTTATTTTACATTGTGCTAGTTCATGAAATCCTTAAATCGGGGAATCACTGGCCTTATGTGCTGGTACTGCTCTGTAATAATGGTATGTACAGAATCCAGCACAATAATGCCCCTTTTTTATTACAGAATTATAAGCATGTTGTTCTGTAACATAACTATCACACTCAAGCACACCATATGACAGTTTAGGTGAAATGTTCAAGTTAAAACTATAAATTATTACACCCATATTATTACCCTACCAACCCCATTCAAGCAGGTGTTACTTCTGCCAGACCCTGTAGATCACACGCAGGTGGCAAACACAAGGCCCACGGTCCGAATCTGGACCAACACCTTGTTTCTACCTGGCGGCCTCGCCGAGCTCTCCCTTAGCTGTTAAGGAGTAGTTACATTTATACAGTCCTAAAATTATGTTCAGCCCTTTGAGAGCAAGGTTGATGTGGCCCACAGTGAAAATGAGTTTGACACCCTTGCTGTAGATTGTATTACTCTTGCCCATATACTTCTCGATTATTTTTTGAATGGGAGATTTATTCAAAATCTCATCTCACTTTCTCTAACTCACTTTCTTATTACAATCTCTTTTGATACTCTATGAAAGACTTCTCAGTCTCATTGTAGATGCTAATTGTGACATCAAAAAATAATGGTTTGCTGATCTTGATTACTTTTTAATAGACTATTTTCATTTTAAAAGTTAACTTGCTACTTGAATCTTTTGTGATTTTTACCTTTGTATTAAAAATAATTGCATTAAAGTCAGTTTGGATTTCCATTATCATGTTATTGAATTTGCTTGTATAATTTGGAATTTTCCAAACTCTAGCTACATTTTAGCTCATCAAAATTTCAATGTATCAAAACATTCCAGACCATCTGCAGTTGGTAAACAGTGAAATTTGATTCTTGCTTCTTTCTGAGTCCAGTTCTCCCAGAAGCATTACGAGAAGCTACAGAGGAAAATAATTTTTACTTTTTAAAATTGGTTATAGGAGAGGTTTAAGGAGATGTTTTTCACCCCTGTATTTTCATGCATTGTCTACCTCTTTGCTTAAGGACACTTTAAAACTGAGAAGAGCTAGAAGTACAGCTATAGGACTTTCCAGCTAAGCATCTCACATTGATACTTTCTTCCATAGTGGTTTTTCTTAATAATGTTTTTTAAAGACTAGTAATTGTTAATGCACAAGCCAGTCTTGTTGATAAGATTTTCTTTTTCCTGTTGTTTGGAGGTGATTTTGAGATTTTGTTGTTTTTGTTATTTAAATAAACTGTCAGAGAATAACAATTTGTTCTTTTTTTTTAAGGATATGGTGGTGGTTTTAATGAAAGAGAAAACGTTGAATATATAGAAAGAGAAGAATCTGATGGTGAATATGATGAGGTAAGCTATACATTAAAAGTACAGTTGAATACAAATTAGAAAAACATGTTAAAAAATAAGTGCAAAACAAAATATAAATGTGTCTTATTAATACACTTATAAAATGTATTATAAAAATTTATGAAACTTTTTTCTAGTTTGGACGTAAAAAGAAAAAATACAGAGGGAAGGCAGTTGGCCCAGCATCTATTTTAAAGGAAGTCGAAGATAAAGAATCTGAGGGAGAAGAAGAGGATGAGGATGAAGATCTTTCTAAATATAAATTAGATGAGGTAATTTACTTCTTTATTTCTCGTTTGTCTTATTTCAACTATGACATAGTATACTAATGCTTTTGATGTCCTTTGGCCCATGGTGAAGATATATACGTTCTGCTGTATGCTCATTTGTTCTCACAAAGGCTTTGAACTGCATTCTACCAAGTTCTGTGCTGGGACTGGAAAAACAATGACTGAGATAGAAATAGCCTTTTAATGGATCGTAAATAAAACAACAAATAAAGGTTCCCTGAGTAGGAAACAAACCTGCAACATTAAAAAAATCTATATAGCTAGTGTGGTTAGAGCAGAGGGAAGGATATGGAGCTGTGACCACATCAAGTCTTGTAATGTTTGTTCTATGGGCCTGAGTGTAAAGTTATGGTTGGATGTATAGATCTAGATTAAGGTCGCTTTGGGGTATAACTGCAAGAGGTCCTGTGTGCAACTAAAATCAGTATGGAACAATTTTTAAAGTTTTTAATTAAGATAATCGGACCTGTAATTCAGAGTTCTGATGGTCAATATACAGGTGACTCTTGGACAACACAGGTTTGAATAGTGCAGGCCTGTGTATACAAGGGTTTGTTTTTCAATACATAATACTGTAGATCTGTTTCTTTGTGATATTCTTTATTTACTTATTTTAGAGGAAGTTGAGGGAGAGAGAAACATTGATTTGTTATTCCACTTATTTATATATTTATTGGTTGCTTTGTGTATGTGCCACAACCAGAGATCAAACCTGCAGCCTTGCCATATCAGGATGAGGCTCTAACCAACTGAGCTACCCAGCCAGGGCTCTTGTGATATTCTTAATATCATTTTTTTCTCTAGCTTACTTTATTCTAAAACTGGAATATATAGAATACATATAACATATTTTGGGTTGGCCAAAAGAGCTGTTACGTTTTTTTCATACGATGGCTCTAGTAGTGCTTAGTTGTCTTCTAACTTGATTTGAAACAATTTTGTTAGATTGTATTGTGACAGCTGTCACATCAATGTGTATTAAAAAAATAAAATTAATTTTTACGCAGCCATTTTAATATTGAAGGTGGAAATATGCCAGGTTTTCAGTGTATTGTACTTAGAAAGGCAGAGATGCAGAAAAAGATTTTGTGCAGTGTATGGAGAAGGTGCTGTGACTGATTGGATGTGTCAAAAGTGGTTTGTGAAGTTTCTGTACTATTGATATTTTGGCCAAACAATTCTCCATTGTGCGGCTGTCCTGTGCATTGGAAGATGTTTAGCAGCACCCCTGATTTCTACTCACTAGAAGCCAATAGCAGGAGATAGCCAGCATACTCAAAATATCCAAATCAATACAGTTATTGGTAAAAATGAAAAATGTGCTTTTTATGGAAAAAAAATAACAGATTTTTTTTTGGCCAACTCAATAAACTGTTAATCGGCTGTTTATGTTTTCTGTAAGTCTTTTAATCAGCAGGCTATTACTGTCTGAGTTTTGGGGGAGTCAGAAATAACACAGGAAGTCAATGCCCCAAACCCTACATTGTTCAAAGGTCAACTTGAACACTGAGATATTGGGGAAGCAGAATGGATTTTCTGAGTTAGAGAGACTACCTAAAAGATTACTATAATATCAGTAGAGAAAAGAATGAAGTACTAGGGGAGATGAATTCAAAGACTTTTATGGGAGTAAAATTGAAAATTCTACACAGATTATTTGGTAATACATGGTAACAGAAAAAAGAAAAAAGTAAGGCTTCTAGTTTTACTTCCAAATATTTGAGGTAGTTGTCAAGTCTGCTTAGCTGAGCTAAGGGATGTAATAGGCAGGTTTCAGGATTAAGAATGAATTTGCTGAGATATTAGTGATGTGATTTATACCTATATGGAGATGTTCCATACATAAAACTGTCCATTATTCCTAGTAGATAGCATTAATATCTAACTGTCAAGTAAATAATCGACTTTTTGATAGGATGAGGATGAAGATGATGCTGATCTCTCAAAATATAATCTTGATGCCAGTGAAGAAGAAGATAGTAATAAAAAGAAATCTAATAGACGAAGTCGCTCAAAGTCTCGATCTTCACATTCACGGTCTTCACGCTCATCCTCCCCCTCAAGTTCAAGGTCTAGGTCCAGGTAAACGGGTACAGGTCAAGGGTAACACCAGTCAAAATGTCAGTATCTAACTTCTTTATTTCTAAGTTTTGTTTTTCTTGACTGAATAAGCTTTTATTTTAGAGATTTCATTCAAATCACCTTTTAAAAGATAATTTTTTTACTGCCTTTAAGTAATTGTCCAATATTTTCAGAAATGCACTTTTTAATATGAAACGTCCTCTGTCCATTTATCACCAGACTTTCATTAAAATAGACTTTAAAATTTAATTAAGTCATTACATATAGTATACTATCTAAATAGTTTACATTTAGAAATATTTAAGTAAAGGGAAGATTTATGTGTTCACTGGTAAAGCTAATATAGAAGTTTTCTAGGCCTTTATTAAATTATTGGCTATTGCACAATGCTTTGATAATTTACTTTGATACAGGTATTCTGAATAAAGGAGGAAATACAGTCATATAACTTCTGTTGGCCTAATGCTGATTTTAAGATGATCAGGAATAAATTAGGATTCAGTTACCAGTGTACTTGAATATTATTGTTTTAGTGATGTAAAATTTTAGTAAATATTTCCTATTTGTGTAGTCAACAATGAAAATAAAATTTTAGGTGAGAAAAAGAAGTACATTACACAAACAGTGTTTCTTTGAAGAATTCTTACTCATATTAAGTTAAATAACAGGCAATGAATTTTAATGATATTTAAGAAAAAAATAATAGCTAACTGAGAACTTAATAATTAAAGTTAAAACAGTGCTCGTTTTGAATATAGTAATTTAAGATGAAAATGTAGTAATCTTTAGCTGCAGGTTGTTTTAAGGGGCAAATTGAAGTTGTAAGTTAGATTAATACTGAATTATTTCTTTTGTGGCTTATTTAAACCACAATTATTTCTTTTTGTGGTTTATTTAAATGGGCCTTATCTTCTATTGCGTTATTATTTTTTTCTTTTTTCAATTACAGGGTTGTTCATGCATTATCCCTTTAATTTTTTAACATTTGAACAGACAGAAAAACAACATTAAACAGGCACACCCATGTCAACATTTTTAGCTTCAGACTTAGATTGTGACTGAGAAAATGTAATGGATTTTATAAGGCAAACTGATCAATATTTCAGAGAAGTTAAATATAAAATCCAACATTCAGAATTCTAGGTTACTTTTAAATATTTGTAAATGTAAATTATTCATTGTTAATAAAGTGATAATACTGAGTGTTTTTGTTTGTACAATCTTGAGTGGTATTTAGAGTAATTTTGTCAAACTTGGAAAGTAATAGTGTACTATTTTTAAAAATTTCCTGTTACCTTAAGTTTTTCCATAAATGCGAAAACAAAAGGTTTAATTACTCTAAAATACGGTTTGGAAAAGTATCTATCTAAAATAGCTATCTTTTTATATGAAAATGACTTCTAATGCACATCTTTTTTTCAGTGTTTATATCACAAAGTTCAATTATACGGTCCTGGAAAAAAAATCCTTCCATGTTGTTCCAGGTCCCGTTCAAGAAGTTCTTCCAGTTCCCAGTCAAGGTCTCGTTCCAGTTCCAGAGAACGTTCGAGATCTCGTGGGTCGAAATCAAGGTGAATGAGGTAGCATCTCTCTGTAAAGCAGAGAGAAAATAATACTTAAAGACTGAAGAAGGTGTTGCTGCTTTTTCTCTTGCCCTCTTATTTTGCTTCTACTTTTATTTTATTTTAGCATTAGAAAACTAATGCACTTGCCTGGGCTTAATTTTCTCACCATGAGATGTTTCCATTGCCTGCAGTGTGCCAAGACATTCCCATGATTGAATTAAGGTGGTTATTTTGCATTATGCAAGGTTTATTTTTGTGCTAAACGTGATCAAGTAGGAAGATGGAGCCAAGTCTTATTACCAAAATTTCTCTTGCATTAGTTATGTTTGCAGTGGTAGTTCAAATAAAATCAGAAATATGCACATTAAATAGGAACTGTTTATTCCCCTTTTTTAAAGCAAGCAAAACAGTTCCACCTGTGAACAGATTTTGTTTTGTAAGGCAGTTGTTTCAGTATTTACCAAAAAGAAAATTTTTGTTTATATCAGGTTAAGTTTCTGGAGGGTTTTATGCATATTTCTATTTCTTTGTAATACAAAGAATATTATAAACAGTATATGCAGAACAGACACTCCTCTTAAATTCCACAAACTAAATCAAGAAGTATGGTTGGTTAGTCTTGGTATAGTTTGGTCTTAAATAACATTATTGTTAACATTAGGTTGCATTTAGTCATACGGAGGGAAAAGCAATTTGTAAATAAGCATTTGAGACACTAGTTTTGTCTAAAAATCATCCAAAATATACTGCCTTTCTTTTTAAGTTAATTTATCAATCTAGTAATGGCATGAATAAGAAAAACCACTAAATCTGTATGTGTAGAACTTCACACTGAAGTTAAGTGGTAGCTTCTTTGGTAAAAATAATTGCTTAATAGCTTATTAGAGTCAAGTCTGTAGCATTAGAGGGTAACTGCAATTTAATGGCATTAAAAAGAAAAGAATGAAATGCACTCTTGTATTAATCCAGTACAAAATAGCAAATGAGTTTGTTGTTTTTGTTGTTGTTGTTCTTGTGATTATGTGTATTATCAATGTTTTAGTCCTTTGAGTGCTTCTTAGGTGAAGATTAAATCGTAGTTCCCTTTGGGAAGCACTATAATAAGGTTTACAGAACAGTCTTCATATTCCTTCCAAACATTTTTTCATTGCTTATAACTTTCCAAAGAATTCTCCTTTTGGGCTTTCTAAGTTTATTTTAAGCCCAAAGGTGAATTTTTTGGGAAGTTTGAGCTAAATTACTTCAACCAAAATATGTAAATGAAGAAAATAATTTGCATTTAAACATTTGCACGTTTACCTCTACCTAAAACATGTGAATGTCAACACTTCATACTTCATGAATAGTGGCCCTTCATAAAAATAAATGTTGCTGATATAAATCAAGTTTTAAAGTTACTCATTTTATTTTTCTTTGAATATTTAGCAATTAATAGTTATTGTTCTTTCTCATGTCCCTTATTTCTGCTTTTTCTCTAGCAACTTAACTAATAAGTTTTACAATTACACAAGGAATTTTTATGCTTATTTTCTTTAGGAGGTTGTATATGTGATAAACATTTTTTCTCCAAATGGTGGAAGGATGTTTTTCTAGACATAAAGTCATGTATCGATAAATACACAGTTTTACCTGTTGGTTTTGCTGTTTATGCATAATTTAAAATGAAATATTTAAGTCTTTTTTTTTTAAATTACTAACTGATTTTAGAGGGAAAGAAACATCAATTTGTTGTTCTACTTACTTATGTGCTTTCATTGATTGTTTCTTGTATGTGTCCTGACCTGGGATTGGACCTGTGGCTCTCTAACCAACTGAGCTACCCAGCCAGGGCTAAAGCCATACGTTTTTAAAAAATATTTTAAAATTCTACTTACTATAAGTGATGACACTTATCTTAGAATTTTTTTAAGAGATGAAATTAAAGTAAATGTTTTTAAATAGAATTGTTTTCATGGTTGAACCAGAGGTCTTCTGTTGAGTAAGCAGTAAGTATTTCTTCTTATAAAATTTTCAGTTATCAATCCTGTTTATTTTTCGATCTGTTAACTAAATTATCTCCCTCAGTTCGTCTTTTAATGGAATGTTTGATTTGTTTCTCAATCAATGAAGATCCAGCTCCAGATCCCACAGGGGCTCTTCTTCCCCACGAAAAAGATCTTATTCAAGTTCATCATCATCTCCTGAGAGGAACAGAAAGAGAAGTCGTTCTAGATCTTCATCTGGTGATCGCAAAAAAAGACGAACAAGATCACGGTCACCCGAAAGGTTTGGGTTTCTGTAGAAATAAGAATGGGTGTTCTTAAGTGTGTTTAATAGATTAAACTTCCTTGTCGAGGATTAGTGTTTTATAATCTCCTTTAGTCTAACTTTATATTTCTCACCTTTAGAAAACGTTAATTACTTTTTTTATCCTATGTACTTTGGTCGGGTTGTTTTAAAAAGTTGTAGATCAAACCACTCTCTTCCACTATCTGTTCACTTCATTATTTAAATTTTATTTTCATATATAATTATAGCCAACTCTCGGTTATTTCTGTCCTTTAAGATTTTAATTCAGAAGCTATATGTTGAAGTAGTTTAGAATTTGATTTTCACGTATATTATGCTATATATTTTTACATTAAATATTAGAAATCAGGATTCTAGGACAGTAAATAAAAACTATTCTAGATCATTGGAAATCTGTCCTCTTTTAAATATGTGTAAATGCATTTTCACAGTAACTTTTTTCATGCTCCTTATCAGGAAATTGTTCTCATAGCTAATACATTTTTTGTCTTGCAGTACAAATCCCCCCCCTTTTTTTTTTCTTTTTGAGAAAGACTTTTACTCGAAATTATGTTATTTATATGGACATTTTTAAATTTGGAGAGAGTGTTATCTGTTAGCCTTGTTTACAGAAGGCTAATTAATTAGTTTCATTAACTTTCTCTGGATTCTCGGTGACTAATTATGTAGTCAGTTTAATGGCTTCCTTTGTATTCTTGGCAAAATTTTTCTTAACTGTTTCATCTTGTGAAAATAAGGATTAGGTAAAGTGATTATTGCTGGGTCTAGTTGGTAGGATTACCTTATGATTCCTACTTGAACAGGGTGATTAGTTTTGCTTCACATTTTGAAGTTTAGATACTAGGGTTACACACAGCTAGTCTTTGTTTCTCTGCATTTGATTTTTTTGTAAGAAAATGACTCCATACTTGAGTGAAGTTAATTCTGTTGCTTTCTTACCACTTAATTTTTATCTTAGCCACATATAATCCCCCTAGTTTGTTGTCATCTAAACTTAATGAACATGTTCTCTATTCCATAAGCCAGGTGATTGGTGAAAACACTAAACAACCCTGAGCCCAGGGCCAACCCCTCGGAACACCACTACTTTACCCAGGTTGATATATTGACTTATTCATATGAGCTGCATGAATATAACCCTTTAACTAATTGTACGATCATCTTGTGAGACCTAGATTTCCAAATGTAATTATTTATGAATATATATTCTCATCCACATTCAGAAGCCTTGCTGTATCTGTTTTACATGAAGACTTAACCACATTATCTGCATTACCACAGATTGTTTTAGTTACTCTTCCATTACCATTATGTGCCTGTGTTATCTAGTACCTGTAATGTTCCACATGTTTGCAAGGCTCTTTATTAACCTTAAATAATTGAGAGGTGGCTATATCTTGAAATGAGAGATTTTTTTAATTATAGAGAATTTTAAATTATACTGTTACTGGGCTCACATCTAAGATCTAAATGCTAGTTTATTTTATATGCATAAGTTTATTTCTTAGATTTTTAATTATTTCTATTGCCAGAATATATAATTTGGTTTAATATTTTTTAATATTCTCAAAGTCTTATGAATGAAGGATGATATCCAGCTCCAGCTTATTAGACTATCTGCTTTCTTCATTCTGTCTTACAGGCACCACAGGTCATCTTCCGGATCATCCCATTCTGGTTCCCGTTCAAGTTCAAAAAAGAAATAATGTATTAAAATTTACATCTTAAAAAAATCCAGTACAGTGCATGAAGCATAATTTTTAAGAAGTTGGTGTCTTACTTGTTCAGAAGTGCTAGTAGAGGTGCATGCCTTTCATTGCTTTTCAGAACAATACAGCTGTGTTTATTTGTGAAATTAAAAGTAAATAGTATTTTAAGCCATAATGTCCCCAAATAGATGCTTTATTTGTCATTCTTTATTTACAACCATTTATTTAAAACCACCTCAGCTATAACAAAGTACTTTGGTTGTTTTTACTTTGTTTTCTAATTTGAACTATTGTTTATCTCATTTCCAAATATGAACTGTTTATTAACTTAAGGCAAGATTAGCTTAGGCTTGCCTGAGCAAGGAGGCAAGACTGGTAAAATAGTTGGAATCAGTCTCTTTATCTTAATCTGAGAAAGGAGTTGCCCTGTTCATGTGAAAGTTAAACTAGTTGTAAAACAGTCAACTAGAAACTTCATTGCCTTTTTTTATTCAGTTTTACTTTTTGCAACACATTTAATGCAGAAAAATCTTGTGAATTTATAGAAGGAAAAAGGTATTATTCATTTCATGTTTTCTGACATAATTCTGAGCAAGAATATCTAACAGTTCATTTTTTTTCTGATATGGTTGTCTGATGAGAAAAACGTCTTATTTCAAAGTGTTTATCTTAATATTTTTAGGAAGCTGTGTGTTACATCCTTTAAAAATCTAATCTTCACATGTGATAAGGTAGACAAAGCTAAATTATAGTTAATGAAGAACAAATTGAAAGCTTTTGAAGTATATTCTTTGGGTGAAAGACCAACAGAGACATTGTTAATTTAAATAAACGTCATGAGATGTTTACACACACTGCATAAAATTTTTTTCTGAGTAATTATTTCTGTGTAACATAAACAGAAATAATTGTTCATTTGAAATTACTTATGGCTTAAAATACTGCCAGAGTTTGCTTTATTTCTCAAAATCTGGTCACTTGAGCTTTATGTGTCTTCTGGTTTAAAAACAAAAGGGTTTCTCTTAACAGTATCTTCAGTGACAATGCAAGGTAAGTATATTAAGGAAAATCAACAATTGTGCTTGGGGACTTTTTGTCATGGGAATTAACACCCATTCTTGTTCTTTTTTGTAAAAAAAAATTTCTTCTGCAATTAAAAATTAAAACATTATAAGGTATTTTGTAGACAGACCAAACATAATTGTATTTGTTTTTTTATTTTAAAATGAGTGATTTTTCTCTCACCTGATCTAAAGATGGAAACAAAATATCTTATGTAGAAATATTTTGATAATATTTTTACAATGAACTTGCCCCTTGTTTTTTTACATCTTTCCTTTGCTACGTTTACTGTAGTTTGCACAAGAACTTTTCTCTCTTGTAATTGTGCCTCAGACTTCTTGAAAGTCCACCTTCTAAATTGCCCAGATGATCTTCTAGATTCTACATGTTACTGTTGGTTTATTCTTGTGCTTTCTGTATTAAAACTTTGGCTGTACTGAGCAAATGCAAGGTTATAAATTTAGCAAATAGTAGTTTGCAGACAATTCAGATGATTATGATTTCATTTGGTTTAACTAAGCTGTACCTAGTCCATTTCATAAGGAAATGATGCTGTAGACAAATGTAAATAAAGCTTGTGGGTCAAGCATCAAGTGGTGTTTGTTAGAAATAAATTAGAATTTTTAAGCTCTGATTTAATGTTTATTTTTAAAGTTATTTGCAGTCTTGTTCGTTACTTTTTACTGTGCATTTTAAATTCTTCACATTCACTTATCCTTTATATAATACCATTTTTGTGAGTGCTTGATTTAAAATATTACAAAGTGTGATCACTATAACCTTGGGTACTCAAAATTTGTGTGACTTTTTGAAGAAAAATGTAGATTACCCAAATGAGTTTTGTTTTAATACTTTCTATCAGAACATTATGTACCTATTTCATAGCACACCATAGTGTGCTTCCTGAATTGCTCTTAAAACTGTCACTTCATAGCACTCAACAATTGTCCTTTTAACTGCTAAATGTTCTTTCTGTTTGTAGTCCTTTCATCTAAACAATATAGAATGGTATCTGATAATTAATGTCCATGTTCAGAGTAAGCCCAAAATACAAAACAATCTGTAGGTACATTTATGAAGGTAAAACAAATTTTGTGTGTCATTTCTTCTATCTGGCATCCACAGCCTCTGTCTTGTAGGTATTGGTAGGAAGGTAGAGAAGTTCTTCATTCTGTTCCACTTTTGACATAGTTAGATTTTTTTAAATAGAAATAACCTTGTAGCTTTCCTGAAATTGAAATTGTTTTATTTCTGCAAAATTAGAATGGACTTTTATTTAAAAGATAGTTTAAGCCCTTACCAGTGTGGTGCTTTTTCATGTAGTAATTTGGTGGGAAAGTGATAATTTCAGGCATGTGTGGGAAGTTAGGTAGACTGGTAAATGGACTATCTTTGTGGGATAACCTTAAATTTACAGAAAAGTTATGAAGATTATGCAAATATATAATATCCACCCAGTTTGCACTATCATTAAGATGGTGGAAACTGGGTACTTTAGTCAAAATTCAAGAAATGTACAGTTCAGATTTTATTTGAATTTCACCATTTTTTCATTACTTTGTTCCTGGATCCAGTCCATGAACCACATTGCACTTAGTTGTCATATTTCTTTAGTCCTTTCTGGTCTGACCTTTTTTCCTTACATTTGATGACCAACAGTCTTGAGGAATAATGGCCATGTATCCTGTGGAATGTCCTCCCATTCTAAATTTGTCTATAATTTTTCTTGTGATTAGAGTGAGGTTATGGGTTTTTTGAAAGAATACCATGAAGGAAAAGTGCCCTTATCACATACCAAGGATACATGATACCACTGGAGATGTTAACCTTCATCACTTGGTTAAGGTAGGAATTGCCCTCATACACCATTGTAGTTAGTTTCTTCTAACCTGCTCCATTCTTTGGTAACAAGTTACAAAGTTTAGCCCATTTTCAGAGTAGGAGTGAGGCAGGATTAAATACCATGTCCTTTTGGGAGGGCTCTCCATTCATATTTGGATTCATCTGTAAGAAAGCTGTGTCTATATTATATTTGTGTGAATTCATGCATATTTTATACTTCATAGTTCAGTGCAGTGTTATTTTATTGCCCACATTGTTCAGCTTTGGCCATTGGGAGTTCTTTCAGTTTGGCTCCTACATCTTTGACATGCTTCCATTCTCCAATAGAACAGAAAGTAAATAATGGAGAGGAAGGAAGAATTGTTAGAGAGGTTCATCAGGTAGTTAAGGGAATGGGATATCAAGCTCTGTGATGAGGGTGGTAGTGGCTTCAACCTTAAACAAGATCCTTGACAGTTAATTTAGTATCAGGAGGAATGGGTCCATGTAGGATTACAAGCAAGTTTGTGGTCCCTTTCAGGGACCCGTAAACATGTTATGATTTTTTCCAGCCACATTGAAGCACTTGGGTGCTTACACAGGGTACAAGGTGTTGTAGTTCTATACACAGAAACAGAAGATAACACATGTAATGAGTAATAGTACCTAAGTGTCTGTATTTATCAAAATAAAAGGTACCTGCATGAGAAAAACATGTATAATAACTAGGTAAATTCTTAAATACCGTAATGACTGATTAAAATAGATCTAGGAAGATTATTAGGAAAGCTGTGGCATTACTCAAAGTAAGAAGACCTGGATTTAGAGCTGAAAATGTATAAAGATGACCTCCTTCCCAATACCTCAATCTAATGGGGGGATACTTCATAAAAATTTGCATTTTAGAAAACAAAGGTTTCTGATAAAAGGGATTGGTTTTGCCTGAAGGAGTGGGGGTTTCGCCCACAGGGCCCTCCAGTGCAG
>PVKM010011890.1:0-32528 GCA_004027735.1 Carollia perspicillata | reverse complement strand
GTTGCATCATAAATTTTAGCAGAAATACTTGTATTTAATTTCAAATGAAAGATGAATATATACCAACTAATGATTTAATTTTTTTAATCAGAATTGTAACTGAAACCTTATTTTGAATTACTTTTAGAGTTAATAAAATTTAAGTTAGATTCTGAGAGTACTCCATGTAAAGAATATAAATATTAGATCAATTTAATAAATAATACAGGAAGAAATTAATTAAATAAAAATCATTTTAGTATTTCCTAGCTTCCTTTTTTTAGTTAAAGCCATGAATTCAAAATTAAGAATGTATAAAGGTAATTTTTACATCAACTCAAAACAGCAACAATGTAACCGACTCTTTAGAATTTGAGATCTCATCCAGATTTTTAGAAATTATGCGGTTTCTGAAATCAAGATAACTGCTTGAAATGGAAGCTCGCTTCTTTGCATTGCTCCCTATTCCAGAGGCTATCTAATCATGCTTTGAAGTCCAGAAGTCTTTACTTGTACCTTTCATATGTAGTTTACTTTGGCTTCTTATTTTATTCATTAGTGTACTTACATTATTAGTGTACCTATTTTTTAGTATACCTTTCAACTGGAGTAAATACGTCTTGAGAATACAGGTAATATATTATACTTATTTATTTTACCTACACAGTGACTAATACAGGCCTCATAGTATAAGTTCATGCTGTATATTGAGTTTATAAGAAGAACATTCACTAACTTGTTCATTAAAAAGTGAATAAAAATGTAATTTTTATTTATAGGAAATCATTATTTCCAAATATATCACTTGTGTCCTCTACATTGTGATAATGTTTTACATTGCAGAACTTGTATTTAATTTTGTATTATTTTAATCTTTACCCAAGGATATACTTATTCATTTTTTTAGAGAGAGAGGATGGGAGAGAGAAAGAGAGAGAGAGAGAGAGAGAACATTGATGTGAGAGAGAAACATTAATCATTTGCCTCCCGTACACACCCCAGCCAGGGGTATTGGACTTATAACCTAGGCATGTGCCCTTACTGGGAATTGAACCCTCAACCTTTCAGGGCATGAGACTGCACTCCAACCAATCTAGCCACCCAGCCAGGGCAGGAAATTTTTATTTTTTAATAGGGTGAGAATCTTTCTTGTTTTAATGCATTGCCTGACTGATAAAGGTTTATATCCTGCTTTAGCTAAAGCTCTGCTTAAATTTACCTTACTTGTCCAATCTTAGAAACATGGAAATCTGGTCCATGGCTTTTAGTCTTACACATGTTTAATTAATTTGTTATTATTTAGTAATAGGTGTTTATTAGATAACTTGTCTTATTTTCAAGTTGGCTAGATGGTAACATTTACTAAATTAACAACGAATTCAGTAGGTTATCTGGCTTTGAATTTAATTTGTTGGGCTGGAATGATGATGGTGTTAAACTTATTTATTCAAAGCATACTGTTAGTGTTACAGAACGCAGGTGGGGTTTGGCCGTTTGTTGTCGAGCACAGGCATACTCTAAAGACAAAGTTTGGTGGGGAAGGAAAAAGGTCTATTAAAATATTGCATAACTTGGGGGTTGGGAGGCTCCCAGGCTCCAGATTCATTTCTTCAGCAAAATACAGGAAAAAACAATGTTCCCCCAAAACTGAAACACAAAACCATGCCCAGAAATCCCACGCCATCCTTATCCGCCCTTTTTGGAGCCCAAGGCAGCTAAGCAGGTGTCTTTCCAGGCTCAGGCTTCTCTCTGAACTGTGTGTGCAGGACTGGGGCCACCATCGCAGTGCTGTGGCTTCCTGGCTTCCTGCCCTGAGGGCCTGGGGCCTGCTGCCCGGCCACACAGCTTTCAGGACCCACTGGCCATGACTGCTCCAGCTCCCGACAGGGAAAAGGATGAGTGTTTTCCCCATTCCTCCATTTAAATTTCGTGACCCCAAATTTCATGCACTTTGGAAGGGGTCAGCTCTCCAGCCAGTCCTATCCTTTGCCCAGCTAGACTGGCAGGTCAACACCTCCCCCTGCCGCCATATTCTGGAAGGGAGTAGGAGGGCTTTTCTCTCTGCAGACGCCCTTGCCAGCCTCCCGCAGACTCTGTGCAGATCTCTCTCCTGTGGCATCTCTGCCTGGGGCCAGGGAAATCTGCTCTCCTGTACCACACTAATAGCTGCTTGCCCCCTGCCCCACCTCCCCCGCCCCAGCCTGCCATATGTGTTTCCTGTGAACCCTCCCTCACTCCCAGGCCTGGCCAGGCATTAGTGTCATTAGGACATCTAATATATATCTGGTACTACTATGGGTACCAGGGATCACAGTAGTGGAAAATACAGTCTTTGCTCACAGGAAAGTTACATTTTAACTGGGGAGGTATAAGTAAAAACATAATACAATATAACTGAAAAAGAGTACAATGTAAGTGAAAAATATATGTAAGGCTACAGTGACTGGTGCTGCCATTTTAACTAGGTTTGTCAGGGAACACTACTTACCTTTGAAGAGATGACCCAGTGACATAGACCCAAATAATGACTGGGAGTGAAGAATGTGAACATTCTAGGGAAAGCCATTACCAGGGAGAACTCCTGGAGCAAGAATATACGTAGGCCATTGGCGAGACCCTGGAGGCCGGGGATGAGAGGAGAGTGGTAGAAGATGGGATTGGGAGAATGTCCAGGAATCAGGTCATGTTGGACCTTGCAAGCCAGAGTAAAGACTATGTTTTATTCTAAGTATAATGTATAATGGGAAGCTCTATGCTGTTAAATAAATCACTTTGGCTTCTCTGAAGAAAAAAAGACTGTAGTGGGCAGGACTGTAAACAGAGAGATGACAAATGATCCAGGAGAAAAATGAATAGGCACCACTTAGCTAAAATCCGCTTAGCAATAGTAGCGTTTGCTTGCCTGTGGGCAGTTAAAGGATGGCGCGTGGTGTGTGCCATGTTGAAAGTATTCCTTGTATGTGTCTCCTCTTGGATCTCTGACTACACCTACTGGGTCTGAAGAAGTCTGACTCTGCCAATCACAGAGCAGCCACCTATAAATACCTAGTTTGCTCCCCATCTTTTGCAGTGTTTTTAATGTTGCACTCCAAGGGAAGGTTTCTGTATAATTTTCACATAAAATCCTAGGAAAAGTGCTTTAGTTCTCTCTCTTTCAGTTGTATTACATAAAAAAATCTGCTTGGATGATTGTCATCATTTACAATTGCCCAGCCCAATAACTGATATATTTTTTAAAAAATTCTTAAATGTTAGGTTGAAGGTTAAGCTGCTAAAATTAATATACCAATAATATAGTAGTTTAAGATTTTTAAAATGCCTTTCTCATCCAAAGATTTTGAGGTTCAGTTTGGCACAACCCGGAAAAAATCTTATTGTTCCTTCATCCAGTTCATTGCCCTTGTCTTCACCTTTGAAGCTCAAACAAAGGGACACATGTCCCAACACTTGAGATGGTGGAAGAAGATGCAGAGAGTTAGCCATGCTGTCTTATGGTCTACACTCAGAAATGTCATACATGACCTGCCAGCACATCCCATTTGGCCATCAGCTGCAAGGAACGCTGGGAAATCTAGTATAGCTGGGTGAATTTTGATGCACATTTAGGAGTTCCTACCACAAATATTTTTACATTTCATAGGTAAAATAAACACCAGAATTTATATATAAATGAGTGTAACCCATTAAGGACAATAAAGACTCAATTTATATATAAATGAGTGTAACCCATTAAGGACAATAGCCCAGGGAAACAAATAAAAGCTAGAAATAAAGTCTCATAGGTAGCATGCTAGAGATAAAGAAGGAAGACATCTTCAGAGATATGTATTCCTCAGACATACATTGAATATTTAAGGTGTATCATTTACTGTAGTAGGCAGTGGGGTTAGAAAGGTGTATAAGACATGGTTTCTGCATTCAAGAAATTCAGAGTGTACCTGGTGAGAAAAAGACAAGACCAAATGTGTAATGAAATAGGAAGAAAGCTTTGTGCCTTTGTAGCACAGAGGAAGAGGGGACCAACCTGGCCCTGGCAGGCCAGAGAAGGTTTTGCCGAGAAAGTGAAACATTAGCTAAGTCACGAGAGGAAGATGGACATGTGTGCCGTGGACATAGGTGATCTCCCTCCGGGTGTCCCCAAAGGACTGCAGCAGATGTGTTTATTCAGGAGTTGGAGCTGAGGTCATTAATGATGCTGGTGGGTAAAATATTGTTGAAGGGTAAAGCCAGTTTTTAAATTCAAGGAGGAACAGAATAGGAAAAAAATTGTTTCTACAAGTAGAAGTGGGAGGAATTGATAACAATTATTCTTTCATTTGTTGACTAGCACCTGTACCTGTTACATAGTTAGCAACTTTAGGACAGCTGAATGCATCAACACTTTTAGTTTCTGACTTTGATAATGTATGAAATTGTGAAATTATTTGACCTGACATATTTTTATAGCTAGTAGAGGATAAAGCTAATTGACATAAATTATTTGAAGACATCGAGTGGCTCAAGTGATGTCATAAAGATATGAGGATAGAATCATGTTTTGAGTCTATGAAACAAAGTATTTTCCTTTTAAAAAATTAATTTATAGTTGGTACTATTGAAAAAAATATTTTTCATATAAAACTTTTGAAATCAATAAATATGTAGATATTTACTGTGATGCTGTAACATTATTTTAATTCATTTGGCAGTTTTATGCTCACATATGGGACTTGTAATAGTTAAGTAAAATAAATTTAAATAAATCAATGAAAGGTTGCATTTGATAGAATTGTCGTCAAGATTAGAGAACTTGGGAAGTTGGTTATTCCTTTTTTCATGCCATACTTGATTTAAGATAATTTTGTTTCCATTACACAACTGAATTACATTAACTTCATTATATATAGTTTTTGTGGGAAATTTGATCTACTTATGAATATTTATGATAAATTCTTAGTATACATGATTTATGTTTGCTTTGCTTATTAGTTACTAGCATATGCATTATTTCTGTGAATTTTTCATTCTTAAAAATGTGTGTAGCTCCTTGTGATGAGTGATGTTAATGCCATTGGAACAGACTCAACTGCTGCAGTGATCGCATGGCCTTGCGCCCCTCCTGGCATTTGTCACGTTCTCTCTGAGCTCTTTGTACGGATTGACGGACTTTCAGGATACACTGGCCAACACCACCATGAAGGTTAACAAGAGCACGGCCAAATGCTGGGAAGTGTGGTCGATGTAGCCAGAATAGTTGTTATGTTTCACTGTCTGTAAAAATGCCAGAGGTGTTTGTTTAATTAAAGCTTTGATGAAATAGTCAGTGCAGAATTAATCTAAATGATGCAGGTTCCGGTTGACGTCTCATGCATTTTCATATTTGCCTTACATTGTGAGGTAAAACTCAAAGAAACCATTTTTTCTCCAAAATTGTGAGATTTACCAACACTTTATAAAGGAAAAACATTCTTACATAGTTTTTGTACTGACTTAAATTATTTTTATTATACTATATAGTTAAAATTAGGCCTTCATACTATCTTTAAACTCAATACATACACAAAGCCATGTCTGATTTATGAACAGGTTCAAAGCAAATCAACAAAGTCAGTAAAGCTCAAATTGGCAATATTAATTTCATATAATGAGTGACATTTTGCTGGAATAAATGGCATTGCAAAGTGCTTATGGTTTTGAGTACTGTGGCCCTGCATCCTTTAAATGTGGCAGCATGTGTCTGTGATGCCTCAGATCTCTGTTCGTAGGAATATGTGGATTTTCGAGCCTTTTACTATGCAGTGCACCATGACACCATCTGGTCTTTATGCAAGATTATATGAGATTACGTGAGATTGTAAAAACGAATACAATAATACAGTGGATTTGTATGTGTGCCAAGTAAATCAGAATATGCTGTGTTTGTTTTTTAAATTGGCATCAAAATGAAAACACAAAGTTTAAAAGTTCTCATAGAGAACTCCTGAGCTCTGAAAATATCTCCACAGACCCCAGATTCAGAAACATTATGTTAAACAGTTTATTAGATAAAGTAAAAGGCTTTAATGGACAGCATGAGTTAATGCTACTTTGAAAAGAATATTCTCTATAAGCCATTTGATGTGGTGTTTATAGCAGCCATAATGTAATTGTTTTAAAATAATAACTTTCACATTTTGTGTAAAATATTTTACATTTTATTACTGTATAAGTAAGTACGTAGGGAAATAATTGCTACAGTCTTTATGTTTATTGAAGGAATACAGCTGTATCTAGGTGACTTACATGAATTTGTACTGATCTGAATGTTCTTTACTAATAGTTTGTACTAGATTCTGTAACCCTTTAAACATAAATTTGGAAAAATTTTCATGTTAACCATAGTATGCTTGATTTTTAAAGCTATCTACATAAACATATTTGAATGCAAAATTGTGAAAAGTGACTTCTCCAGTAGTTGAATTTTTCTGTTTTATTTTAGTTCAGGTGGGTTATATATATATATATATATATATATATATATATATATATATATATATATATATTTTAATAACAAAACTTGCTTCAGGAGTTGGAATATTTTATTTAGAAACACTCTAGGAAGCATACAGAAAGTAATCAAATTTGAACTGAGCTGTGTTTTAAAAATTCATTTGAGAACTATTTAATTGGAATTTGTACTATATTCCCCATCTATCTATGAATAGAACTTTTCTGAGTGGGGCTTGGTTTCCAATCTAGCCACCAAACTGCTTAACACATAACATAACTGAAATACAGTGCCTTAACAGTGAAAAGTGATAAAGTTAATATTCTTGCAATGCTCATATTAAGGGAGGGAAATAAAATGAATTCAAATTATGAATTATTTGGAAATATTGGTGCTAGAGAAAAACCAGGTTCAATTAGAGGGACGTGCAGAGATAGATGGAGACCAATGAAGAAGTTTTGAGAGGCGTCTCCAATCTTATCAAGGAGCGATAGAGACTGTCACCGTGGAGGAGGCAAGAGGAGGTGGTCTGTGAGAAAGAGGTTGCCTGAGGCAGGCTAAGCTGAGTGATGAGGTGAACAGAGGGAGGAAAACAGCATATCACAGTGTGGTTTCCCAGCGAGAAAAGGAGGACATTGTGAGAATCGGCTGGACACCGATGCATGAAGTAACCAGAGTTTGACCTTTCTAGTAGATGGAGGTGGGGAAAGAGTAAACAGTGTATTTGAATTGGAGCTTATAACTTTCAGAATATCAGTTTTATCTGGTATTCTTACACAATGTAACAAAACTACATTTTCAGACAGTTTGAGAGTTTAAACACAATATCCACTTAAATACTACGGTTTTAAATGATCCTGACTTTGTGTAGTCACCCCCAAGGGGTCCCTTCTGTTTTCACCTCTCTGCTTACACTGGTTAAATTCTTCAATTTAACAGCACAACACTCTTGCTAATATCCTCACTCGTCTTGCAGTTATTCAACTTCCCTACATGGCAGAACTCCAGACCCGGATCAGCCCAGTTCTTTACTGTCTTCCCTCCTGTACCTCAGTCTGCTGAATCCTGTTTTAGAAAATAGGCCCACTCCAGATACGGGTTTACTGGTTTCCAGTATTCACTGGGACTTCAATCGTGCATTTTAATTTTTTCTTTAGCATTCCCTTAACATGTTTTTGTCTGCCCTCCAGAGATTATTTTAAACTTCTGACCTTTTCACCTCCATGCCTCAAGCTTAACAGGGAACATTAATTCAAACCAAGGAACCAACTTTGTGAATGGCATACTTTCCAACCAGTTGCTAAAACCAAAAACCTGGATCCATTCTTACACTTCCCTTCCTCCCACGGCTTCCCTGCCTCCATTAGTCACCCAGCCCCACACAGTCGGCACTGGGTATTTCTCAAATCATGTCATTGCTTTTTATCTCCATTGTCACAATTCCGTTTCTTGCAATAATCATTGCATTGTAAGATATGGAAAGTGGCTGCTTCTAAAGAGGATTGAACACTTTAAAATTATTACACATTGTTCTTAGGATAAATCTATACTTAACAGGGCTTACCAAAGTTCTAAATGATGTATGATATTGCGCCTCTTTAGACCTTTCTGGCCCAGCTCACAACCTGCTTCTCCATGATTCTTGCTCTAGCCATTCTGAACTTCCTTTATTTTCGCAGGCAGATGCCTGATTTAAATTACAAATGCCATGAGAATTAGGAATTTGGCAGAAACTATCAAAAGAGTAAAAGTAGGAGGAAGTCATTATTACTTGACCATTCATGCCTAGAATACAAAGATGTTAAAATTGCAAAAAGGGAGGGGATCATTAATTATTTTCTATCCTTTTTATTACACGCACTCAGCCATTGTCATGTGTTAACGATAGGCATCAATTATACTTCCCATTGTCTTAGACCTTGGACTTCTCCTTGATGCAGGGTTATTTTCTCTGTCAACAATGGCTAGACTGTTAAGTAGAAGTACAATTTTGAAGTTAACAAGATGTCCCTTTTAAGATGTGATAAATTCTGATGCCCTAATTTAAATCACAACATGTGAATATTAAAGAAATGGAAGAACACTTTCTTTATCAAGTCTATGAGCTCATATGCATAGAGAAATGTAGGATTGAACTATTTTTCTGTGAAAGAGACTGAAAATCACATTAGTCTTGAAACCATACAGATTATTGAAATTGTGATTATTCTGAGCCTGAACTCAGTGGTTTAAATAATTCTCTTTCATTTTGCTTGTAAATACAGTCTTAAAATGACCAAATATTTACTGAAACCCACTTGTGAAGAAAATAGAAATGAGAAAAATGATTATTCCGAGTAAAGATGTTTACCCCTTCATTTGGAGAACATTATTTGAGAAGAAGTATGTTAGTAAATTACTCCAGCCCAGATAACTGTTTTGAACATAAGATTTTAAATTTTTTCTTCCAAAGTTTAATAGAGTTCCATTTTAAATATGAAATAGATTTTTCTCTGTGTTTAGATAATAATAATAAATTTCACTCTTGAATATAGATGGTACATTTTTATCTTTTGAGGAAAGATTTCTCTTCTTTTAATAACACCAATTCTATTTTTCTGCTATTATGAGACATCTCAAAGTTGAATTGACTTAGTGCAGTATCACATGTAAATGAAAATGATCTCAATATCATACCCAATAAATTATCCCTGTCTCTAAAAGTTACATTCCTAGGAGCTTCACTCTAAATTTCTGTCTTTTTTGTAGTTTCTCTGTGTGTGTCCAGGTGAAAAAGCAAAAACACGTGCATGATGTGTGAGTATCCTGCTTACAGCGCCGATTGTTGTGGGAGAGCCCCCAAGTCTAAGTTCAGGATCAGTTCAGAAGAGCCGACACACAGCCTTATTCAAGTTCATGCACATGGGGGAAACTTAGGAACATGGGCAAAGCGGCCGCTCCTAGGGGTGGCCAGCTGGGACAAAAATCCACACCCCTCCCAGGAGAGGGTCTCTTCGTTATAGGGGTTAGTAGTAAAACCATGTAGTGGGCAGTCACGTAGACCACTGGAAAGAACATTGCATTTCTAAGTTAACAGATAACATTGGGCAGTTATCTCAGTCTGTACAGTCATTCCCAGCCTTCCTGGGGACTCTCCTGCTTTCTGGGTCAGCCAAGCCTGAGGCTATGGAGAGTTCAACCGTCACAAAAGCTTAGAGTTCAACATTTCCCAGATGTCTTTACTGCTGAAGCTGTATTGCATCTCTGATTTCCCCTATACTGTGTATACATAAATACGTGATTCACTTAATATTTTTAAAAGTAAAATGCGGGTATTTTAAGTAATCATCTCTTTCTATGGGAAATTCTATACATTTCGAAGAATAGGTCATTTATCTCCAATTTTAGTAAACTGTTTTCTCAAATATCATTACTGGTTTTTAAATTACTTCTGTGTGTTGTGACTAGACAAGGGTTTGCTGAGTAAATCATTGCAGTTTGAAAAGATGCCTTCTCTTGTCCTTTCTTTCATGTCGTCGTCTTTGACATGGCACTGAGGTTGCCCATGGTAGTTGTCTGTTTACTGTAGTTTGGACCCAACCCTGTCTTTGTCACACAAACATGATCTTCTCTGCATGCAGGCATTTGCTGTTTGTGAGGCCAGTGCTAATATACTCTACAGAACATAGACTTCGGTCAGTTTATAATGTTTTTATTTGCATTATGGGCATCCGGTCATGACATTATACTTACTCATTGACTGCTTTACAATAAAGATTTTTCCAAATGAACAAATGAAAAAAATTATTGAAATCTTTTTTATTATTTACACTTTATAATTCTAAGTTTTAAAGTTTTACTTTGTGTCTAAACCAAGTATATGTATATACCATTTAACATTACATGAATATCTCTTGTTGCATTTTCTTATTTTATCATTACTATTTATGTCTGCTATTGTCAGTGTAAGAAACGTCCAGACCTGTAAGAATTTTATGAGTTCATTTGTGTCAAACTGTTGACAGTCTCCAGGGAGCAAGATTTCAATGGATTGAGAAAACTCTCTGGAGAATGGCAGTTTCGCATCTTATTTTATGTATCAGAATCAAAGGAGGAGACGTGGGGGGTTACATGAATTTCGCTGGTGGTGTATCAGGGAGGTGGGAGAAAGCAAAGTGGGGAAATCTCTGAGATTGGATAAAAAGTGAAATGAAGAGAAACACACTTCTTTTACATTGGTGGGTATAGGAAGGTTAACAACAGTTACAGCACATGGAGATGGTACATTGGGAACAAGACAACAATGAGGGGATTTGTGGTCTGCTGCTCTGGTGGGAGATTGTGCCGTGAGGGTCTGGAATAAGGGGGGTTACTCTGACACTTCAAAGGAGTATTATCCTAGATGCACCAAGATCATAGACAGGTTCAGTGAAAGTAAAGACTGACCTTTGTCAGGAAAGATACCTAGCAAATCACTACCTACCATGATTAGCTTTGTGTCAGGTTTAGTGTGTAGACTGCGAATTTCTTTGCTTTAAGGACCACGTGTTTCTTATTTTTGCATCTGCAGACTTGACTTCAGTATAGGACACATAGCAGGTACCGTATAAAAAACTGAGCCAATGACAGGATATTTCATACATCTTTAGTGGGAAGGAGCAGACAATGCTGTATCTAAGTGAATATGTACATTTGTCCTGTCTCTTCTGGCTGCCTGTGCAGCTCGGTTCCCCTCAGTTCCCCTCGCTCAAGCAGAGCGGTGTGGCCTGGCCTTCACTGTGTGGGGTTTGTATTGTCTCTGATGTCAGAACAAAAACCAAATTCTGTGGTGTGGGCCAAACGTAAAACTATTAAGTTGATCATAAATTAAAACACAGTTTTAAGAAGGTGCAAGAGTGAATATGAATTGGGTAAGTTGCATGTGATTTCACTTCTTCAGTTGAAAAACCATAGGTTGTACATATATGCGGTAAAATATTTTACCTTTGGAAAATAATAGAAATGATAAGTCTATACTGAGACATCTATGGTAAGATATATAATAATATAAAATAGTATCTATTTTCCTTCTCTTGATAATTTTTCATCTGAAATCCAATAAAAACAAAATACACCCTTAAATAGCAATCATCAAACTGCCCTTTGTGCTGAAATTTCATAACACCGTATTTGAGTTGTTATGAACTCTTACGTGACTGGGATTTCCAGATTTTTCCTCTTAACACTCATTGTTGCCTACCCTTATCTTCAAAATGGTTATATATTTGCATCTGAAACAAGACTATTAAGTATTCTGCTCTGAGGCTCTCATTAACAACCAACTCTAGATTTAATATTATTAAGGAACATTTTTAATGAAACATTATTAATATTTTAATGTTAAATCAATTTCCATTTATTTTTTTCTTGCTCTGAGCTAACGCTTTGTTTTTTATAAGACTATTTATTAGAAATCTCATTGGAGACATTTTCCCATACATTTTCACACACACACACACACACATTTTAAATTTAAAAGTTACAATGGATAATTTTACTAGAGTGACATTTAGTCCTAAAAAGTACTACAAAATAAATTTTCTCTGTTCATATAAAACTCCTGTCTTTAGGTCGTCTGTGGTGTGGTTAGCAAAGTATCAAAACCTTGAGGAATGGCTGCAAGTCGCAAGGTTAACTAGGCCAAATGCCCGCCATCTAGTGGTTATGTCGTTCTAGTGCAGCCTAATTTGACAAGGTTGTCTTCAGGGCAACGGGTAAGAACTCAGATGCCTACAGGAGCCAAGCAAAATATAAATGGAGTAAGTGGGTGGGAGGAAAATCAATTATTGGCATATATCTCGTTCTGTGGTTATGAAGCTATGGTGTAATCACATAACATAAACAGAATATAGAGAAATTATTTTAAATTCAGAATGGAAAGGAAAATGCAAGCTGTGTGGTAAGCAGTCTCGGAGTGGTGAGTTGTATGGCAAATTGAGTGGCTGACCACCAGGTTTAGCTGACAGCTGTCACGCAAGAATGCAAACCCAGTGTTGGGTGACCTTCCAGTGTTTCAAGAGAAACTGGAAATTTGGATCTGTATATGGAATAGTTTAATATTAATATGTTGGTTCATTTTTTAAAGATGTGCTATGGCCCTACCTTAAATGCATTTTGAGTGACCTTTAGCCATTTTGAGATCTTTCTTTCAAAAAAGAGCTTGAATTTGTTATTTTTATTTCAGAGGATAGAAAAAGTTTCTGCCATCTTTCAGCAGCATTGTGAAGTGGGACTGCAATATAAAGTTACTGAATCGCTGCTAGCTTGGGTCTTGGGGAAGATATTTTAAATTCACCAGCAGACACTACCAAGATGCTAAGGTTATAGCTGTAGATAGGACACGCTCTTCTCTTTGATCGCTCCCACTGCTGTATCTTAAATGGGGTCCCCAGTAATGCGATCACCCAGCTCGGCCACTTTCTGCAGAGATTGCACAATGAGATGTTTGCATAAAACTTCCCAGTGTTTATCTTGGTTCTGAGCTCCATACAGAATTTAAATCTGTAATTTGTAATACTTTGATATATTTTTCTTGTAGCTGTCTGCGGGGCAGCTTTGGGTTCTTAAAAAGCACTAAATTATAGTTTGCAGTATGGAGGAGAATAAAACACCGATAGTTGGTTGTTACTTTCTTTCACTGGCGTTCCTAACCTTGACCACATCTTTCCCCATCTGCACAGAGGAAATGAATAAAAAGAAAAGGTAATAAGAGTGGTCAGGATATAGGCCCTTTAAACTTGTTCAAAATAGGAGAGGCAGAGTGAAATGAAAGGAACCACAAATAGCCGTGTGGCCCAATTCCTTCTCTAGGCCTCCTCTGTTCATTATCTCGAACGGTCACATTTAAAGGCAGCCCGTAGTCCTTCCGGTTGTCCACCCGATCCCGACAGGCCCTTCAGCTCTCTGACCTGACCTACCACAACTTTTTACTTGTTTTGTTTTGTTTTTCTGTTTCATGTCCCCTAGTTTCCCTGCTGTTCCTTGTTCACATCTCATATGATACCCCTTACACCTTCGTACTGGTGTTCTCTCTGCTGGAAATAGTAGACTCACAGATATCTCCTTATTCTTAAACTGCTACATGTTTTTGCTAAAACATCACTGTCTTAGTGAGGTCTACCCTATTTGTCCTATTGAGAATTATCTTCCCTGTTCTTCCAATCTCCTCTATTTTGCCCTACTCGATAGCATTGATTACCATAATCATGTTGCATTATTTACCTACTATGTTTATTACTAGTATTTCTTCTGCTAAAACATAAGCACTCTAAGGATAGAGGCCTTTGCTTACTGGTGTTTCAGAAAACAGTGTCTGGCATATACAGGTACTCTATGTCTCTCCACATGTGTTTTTTAAAGATTGTATTTATTTATTTTTAGAAAGAGGGGAAAGGAGGGAGAAAGAAAGGGATGGAAACATCGATATGAGAGAGAAACATTGATCAGTTGCCTCTCACACACCTCCAGTCTGGGAATGAACATGCAACTCAGGCACATGTCCTGACCAGGAATCGAACTGCTAACCTTTCATTTTGCAGGATGATGCCTAACCAACTGAGCCACACCAAAATGAACAAAGGTTGAAGTTCTTACTCAGGTCTGGGCATAGTTCCCACAGCTTGTTATAATTGTCCATGGAAAGATTTCTTATAATAAATTATATCATGTGCGGGCCTATGATCTATTTTGTCTTTATTACCAGCAATTGAAAAAACACACTAAGAGAATAAAGACATTTGTATGTTTGGTCTCTAAAATATGTTAAAAGTAAAAAGAGGGTGGTGACTTTATAAATATAATAAGATGTATAAAAAACTATAAAGAAAAATTATTGGCTTATGGCAGTAGAAAAAGCAAAGAACACAAAGTCAAAAGAATTGTGATGATATCTTGGGCACACCAGTTTCTAGCTTTCTCCCCTCTGGTTATCTGTTTGTTATCTCTGCGTCTCAGTTACCATATCTTTAAAATAGCATAATAATAATAATAATACACTCTGTCTTTTTACCTTATAAGTGCATAACTTGTTTTCTTTCATAATACATGCCTGTTCAACAATTAACTCAACATATATCTAAATCTGTAATCATTTTATTTTTCTGTTCATGTGACAGAGTCACCCTTTAGCATAAAAGCTTCACAGGGACATGTCCATTTTTCAATGTCATATTCCCAGCTCTAAACACAACATATGACATATAATAGTTGCTCAGTAAATATGTTGTTAAATAGGTAATTCAGCAAATTTAAGCCATGGAGTTTATAAGGTATAATAACAGTAAATTGATTTGTAGTCAATTGTTAAAATACAGATGCCTGTTATTATTGTCACTATCCAAACCTTATCATCACCACCATCATCTTCATCAAATGTATGGTACTCAAGCTGCTTTAACTTGCTACCGAGAGGATGATCATCTTCTTGCATTACTCACTTAAGTTTTTGTGGAATGGCATGGAAAACATTATGCTGATCTGATGATTTTGTTACAGGTTTCTAAGCTGGCTGGTGTTCTGGTCAAGCATGGTGTCAAGAAAGGTGACACTGTGGTCATCTACATGCCCATGATCCCGCAGGCGATATACACCATGCTGGCGTGTGCAAGGATAGGCGCCATCCACAGTCTCATATTTGGGGGATTTGCATCCAAAGAACTAAGTAGCCGCATTGATCACGCAAAGGTAAGGCTTTATTTGGAGAAATCAAGTAGTAGCTCTATGTAGTGTGGCCACATCTGCAGATGAGTTATCAAGGAGTGATCCATACTCATTAGACCCTCCTTTCAGACAGGACACTCAATGCTTACTTTTTCTTTGGCATATATCTATTAACCAAACATTTATTTTTGAGTCCTATGTGAATGGCATCGTTCTAGGTGCTGTGAGGAATATAAAATATAAGTTAGTTTGCCATGTATTGGATGTATAAGACAAGTAAAATAACTAATAACTAATTTATTTATTCAACATATATTTTTAAGCTCCCACTACGTGCCTGCTCCTGTCCTTGGAACAGGAGAGTGAATGATGCTGATTAGATGGTTGGGGCACATAGCTAGTTTTATAGTCTGCATACTTCCAGGAATGGTGGGAGAGGGCAGAGGTTAAGAGAGGGTGTCACTGGGGAGTGGGGTCACGTGTTTAAATGGGGTGCTAAAATAACAACCTTGGTGTGGCTGTTTCTCAATGTTTCTCAATGAAACATCATTGAGATGTGGAATGTAAAACACTTAACACAGTGCCTGGCATGGAGGACCCATTAAAAAAAATGGTTAGCATCTATTATTCGACGAAGTTAGAGCAGGGATCAGCACACTGTATTCTATATATTGAGAGGTAATACATATTTTAGGCATTGTGGGTAACATGGTCCTAAACTAAGGTCATGGCAGTGTCTCCGTAGAACCACACAGAAACGTGCTGTGGGCAGGGTGCGGCTCTCAGCCAGTTTGCACACACCTCATTTGGAAGAAGGAGAGATTTATTGTAGTTGAGTGGCCAAAGAAAACTTCTCAAAGGATGTGAGATTTGAGTTAGATCTTGGCTAAAATTCAGCTAGTTGAAGGGAATGATGTCATGAGACCCAAAAGGAGAGAAAACCGGTGTTAAGTTTTGCATTAGAGGTAGGAATGGGTAAAATTCACGTGGAGGCCAGTGAATAGACTGATGAGACTGAAGAGGGACAGAAGATGAGTTTGCAAAGTCAGTTTAGTCTGAACCGGGTCCTGTGGACCTTGGCCAGTTAGTTTTTGAGCAGATGAGTTTCATGTTTTAAGCAATGTTAAGAGCAGGCAAATCTTTCAATATGGTGTCAGTGGGGCAGAAGCTAGAGGCTGGAATAAGAACCCTTGGTGGGTAGTCTGTCTGTGAAGGAATGGGTGATGTGCAGGAGAGTAATAGTTAGTAGGAAGTGAAGGAAAGTTGTTATAAGAGTAAGAGATGATTGACTTTCAGAATTTTACAAGCCCAACATGAGACATTCTCAACGACAAAGGGAACCAATATTTATTGAGGGTCCCCTGAGTGTTAGGCATAATGTAATGTTTGCATGTCTGACTTCATTTGGCATAGATCACCAGCTGGAACTACGAGTAGAAGCTGGTTTGTAGACCAGCTGCTTGGGCTCTGTTTTTTCCCCTCCCTTTTTAAACATGTTGAGTTAGGAAGTGTGAAGGGAAATCTTGGGGGGAATAAGTCAGGCATTGACCTGTGACACGGTGGGCAGTTGGAAACTTCTCTGAGGAAGTTGTAGACTCCAGTTTTTTACCTTCAGAAACCAAAACACCATTTGGGTAAAGGTATGAGATGTATTATTTCCTTTTTGTAAAGTTTCATATGATGTGGGGAAATTAAGATATCTAAAAAATAAGTATAAAATGTATGCTGTACTAGTGGAGGAGTCTTCATCTATAACACACATACACACTCTCTCTCTCTCTTTTTAAGGAGATTAGGCAATAAGCACATTGTTTTCTGGGCAAGACCATTAACTATGCCAAATTAAAGGCAAGGAGATAGAAATAGAGATGTATATCAGAGATGTTTGGATACAATTAATAGCTGAAATCAGGGATGGTTTTGATGTCATGATTTTCAAATAAATAGTTGAAGAAAACATTTTATTTTAACATAAAATAGGAAGAATAAATTATAACAAGTCAAGACCAAATACAGCTGTTACCAGCAACGTCAGCTCTTGGTTCCTGAGTTTGGCAAAGAAAGAATTCAGAGCCAACAACTCTAGTGAAAGAGGAAGTTTATTTAGCATATAAAGCCAAAGTGTATGAAGTGGGAACCTAAAAACACCTGAATTGTCTTCTGGAAGACAGGTCCTTTTCTGGAACACTCTAGGTGAGGGTTCTAGAAACCCATCTGTATGAGCCTTCTAGCTGGCATTGTTGTCAGAGTCTGCATTTGGCTTTAGTGAATTTTTTGAAGACTCAGTGCATTTGCCCATTTCATGATGGGTGATTTATGTGCACACCTGTCCACACAATGCTGAATTTTCAGCAGTTTTTGACTAAAACCAGCATGACCTCAGTGCCCTATTCACCTTTCATATTCACCTGGTCTCATCCTGAGTGATGTTTTGTTTTGTTTTGTTTTGTTTTGTTTCCCTACCTGAAAAAAAGTCTTCGAAGGGAAATGTTTTGCCCCTGTGGAAGAGGTGAAACAAAAAATGACAGAAGCTCTAAAAGACATCTAAATGGACAAGTTCAAAAACTGTTCTGAGTGGTAGGAAAAAAAGTCTCAATAGGAGTATTGCATCAAATAGAGAATACCTTGGAGGTGAATTAAATTTAAATGTGTAATAATGAATACACAATTTTTTATAAATAAATTTCAGGGTTTCTTTGGGTCCCTGTGTGTACTTAAAGAGAAGATTCAAGCAAGCTGCTGGGACAGTTGCCTTGGCCTTTTAGAATGAAAGTCACAGAGGCAGAGGAAGTGAGCCAGCTGGGTTGCATGGTCTCAGGGAAGTTACAGGGGCAAAAGGAAGGCCCTTGGAGATGGGTTTAGTGGGTTAGCTCTGGACAAGCTGCCACTGCCTGCCACTCCCCTGGATGCAAGTCTCAGGAGGACCTTTACAGAGTAGGAAAAAAAAAAGGAAAGCTACACACCCAAAGAAAGAAGGCGTGGGCATGCTTAAGAGAGAGCACACACGGGATCCTTTATCCTAAAGGTTTTTATCTGTTTTCTAAAGGTGGGAATTTTAGGGGATGTCTTAGGAGAGGAGCTCAGTAGAATACTTGTCAGTTTTTCAGGTGTATTCCTCGTTATGCTGATGCATCAGAATGAGCATACAGGTCATTTTCTGGTTAGTTTCACATTCAAAGAATGTCACCACAGAAGGACTGGGACCGCGGCAGGTCTGTCCCAGCATGGTCTGGAATGCGTATGACGTTGTGGTTTATCAGCTGGCTGTAAGTTGCTCGGCCAGTTTGTTCGGGTATTTGTGTCAGTTTCCCCATTCTGCTTGCTGAGGCACTTTCCTAGCTTCTTCCTATCATGCCTCAAAGTCTCCAATAAAAGGCTAATAGAAATGTGAAAAGGAATTATTTTTGTAAAGGAAGAGTCTAATTTTGACTTTATTAAATTATACAAGTTTTGATATATTCTATATGTTTTTAATTTGATATGTAACTTATTTATTCAGAATTCTAGTCTTATGGAATGCTGCTCAGAGTTATTTTTGTGAGTATTACAGATATTAAAATGTGAATTATATTCAAATGTGTGACCTTTAAAAATATAATAAAAAGAAATAAGCCTTACTTTTTTTCTTTCTTTTTTTCCTTTTAAATGGCAGCTTGATAGAGCAGAAAGAGAAAGTTTCTATAATCAGACACAATGGGCCTTTCTCTCATTCTGCCACTTGTAACCAGGGCAGGCTTTGTACCTGCACTGAGCCTGAGCTCCATGAATATTAAATGATATTCAGAAAGCAGGAAGTACTATATATGCATATATTTGGCATAATATGAGCCTTCCCTAGATGAAATGTATTATAACCAGAAATCAGAGTTCAGGAATAGATGCACTATCTCAGATTGATTATTTCTCTCCTGAATAATTTAGTATGTGTGCTTTGCTTTGGATTTCTTGGCGAGGAAGTAGTGTACTTGAAAGAATAATGACATATTTGTTTCTGCAAATTAATGAAAAATTTGGTTCAGCTCAAATATTTATTGAGAGCTTGTGATCTGACAAGCATTATAGCAGGCCTAAGAGACGCGGAGGTGGATGGCATCCGGGTTTGGCACTGGAGACCTGCCAGGGCAGTGGTGGGGATGAAGGAACGCTGACGATGGTCAGGCGTCCAAGGCTTGCCCAGGGTATACCGAGGAAGGGAGACTAAACTTAACTTCTTTGGCCCCTTTCCAGGATGTCTTTTGGCTACATCTGTGTACATCTTGAAGAACTGGCAAGTTGTCTGATAAAGAAAAGTGCCAAGTGTGTCTTAATGACAGGGGCAGGTTCAGGCTTTGTGGGGCTGAAAACCGAAATCTTTGGGTTGCCCTTTTCAGCAAAATAAGGCAGAATTGCACATATTTGGTGAAAATGAATATATATTTAGAATGAAAAAAAGAATCATAAAAGAATTATCAGAAATTTGGGTACCTTCCTTCTGTGGTCTCTAGGCATTTAAGTGGAGATGTTTACCTAAAAAAACCTGTTGTTTTTAAAATGCTTCCTGCGAGCAACCAGCCTGCCCCTACCCACACCTAAGGAAATGCTCCAACCTCCACAGCAGCCAGCTGTCCCCGGGCCTCTGCAAGTGCGGGGTCCCTGGCTTGCATTCCACTGGCTCACAGCAAAACTGCTGGCTTAATGAACTCTTTGGGAAGTACTTTTTTGGCCGCTCATACCTATTAGCCAAAAGCATGTTGACATGTAATTTTGAATAGGTGAGTGAGATTTATGTGGAACTGGTTAGGTTTGTAACAGTTAAAAAGGGCTGATTGGTTTTGGGTCATTTATTCAATAGAGAACAGAATTATTCAGACGTTTCTTTAGAAATGTTAAAGTGCTTGCCAGCACCTGAAGCACTATGATGACCTTAATTAGGATTGTTAAGCTTTCTCATTTTTTCTTTATTGTAGCCCAAGGTGGTTGTTACGGCATCATTTGGCATTGAACCTGGAAGGAAAGTAGAATACATACCACTTCTAGAAGAAGCGCTGAGAATAGGACAACACAAACCAGATAAAGTTCTCATTTATAATCGTCCAAATATGGTAATCTGAAAATTGAATTGTTTCTTGCTTATAGTGATGTGCTAAGGATGACTCTGGTTTTGACCATTTAACATAAACCCTTGATTTATGAACCATTAAATATACTTCCTGAATGTCACTATTTTTGGTAAAAAAAGAGAGATATTAGATATGAATGGTGTTTTCACTCTTTACAAAAAAAAAGCCTAGCTTAAAATAAAAAGACTGACACACAGCCTTGGCCCGGGGGCTCAGTCAGTTGGAACTTCAGTTCCTGGTCAGGACGCACACCTAGGGTGTTGGTGTGGTCCTGGTGGGGGCCCCTCTTGGGGGCGACCGATCGATGTTGCTTTGTCAAATCCATGTGTCTCTCTGTCTCTCAAATCAGTAAGTATATCCTCCGGTGAGGAGTAATAAAAAAAGATGGAAAAAATAGCCATAATATCAATGAATTGATTCTCTGTATAGTCTATTATTATATCATTTATTAATTTAAATTATAACAATAATAATAGTACTAGCAAACACTTACTAACTACCAACTATATGATTTTTAATACATTCTACTAGTGAATCATTTTAAACAAGGGAAAGGTTGTCAAGGAACATGTATAAAGGACCCATGGACCCAAAGTGGGGTAGGATCAAGGGTGAGAGGTAGGGGTGTGTGGGGAGGGGGAAGGTGGTGGCGCGGAAGTGGAGACAACTGTACTTGAATAACAATTTAAAAAATCTTCCAGATAACTCTGTGTTCTAGGTGATAGATAGCATTAATTTAATGAACAACAACATCAAAAAACTTGCCCAGCTAATAAGCATCAGGGTCGTGATCTGAATGCATGAACTTTGATCTCCTGCTTAATCCCTAAGCAGTCTGTTTTGTGGACAAGTGTGATTAATTTGAATGTAAAATATGTTTTAGAAACTTTAGTAAAGATATTTAGTTCGGAAATAAAAACTACATTCAGGAAAGCAAAATTTGAATACTCTAAATGGATATAGTATTCTGTGATCCATGAAGGAAGACAAAGCAGCATGCTCCGTCAATAGATATATTTTACAGCTGTGTTTCCTAGTAAATTGGACCTAATCATCACCTTCTTTCTGCATTCAAGCAAGTATCCAGGTATTTTTATAGTGGGACCAGCTTGGGTTTCTTACTGATTAAAATTTTTTACAGAAGAAAAATGGTAAGAGTAGAAATAATCATGTATAATTTTGTGGAACTCTCGAGTGCTTATCTGCAGAAAATGCTTAAATAACAAGATATAAGAATAGAGAGCATTAAAGCTATGTCATTTTGATTACCACCTAGCAATTCCCATTACCAGATTAAATTCCCATGTAAAGTTTTAGTAGACTGTGGTTCACAAACTGCTGCACTTACTGATTTTAATGCTCTTCCTGTCTCAAAGCAGAATTTTAAGTTTATTTCAGATAACCTCAAGCATATTTTAAAAAGGTTTGTTGCTATTAAACCAGGGAATGCAAAGTCAGCAGTAAGGAAGGCTTTGGGGACAGAAGGTTATAGGAGGGTAAGAACACACACACACAAAAGAGTTTTTGTGGATATGTGTGTGCTATTCACACATGTATGAATTCAGGTAGAATTTATACAGAACTTATGCCAGGACCAATGCTAAGTATTTGCAAATACTTCTTATTTAATTCTCTTAAACCCATAAAGTAGATGCTATTACTGGCGCCACGTTGTGGATAAAGAAGTTGGGTCATGGAGAAATCATAACCCAAAGTCACATCTAGGAAAGGGTGGAGTCGAGATTTGAACTCCAGCTAAATGCCCTTTAACCAACATGTTTCTTTTACTTTATAGCACATTGGCTATGGATGTGAATGTTTCCTATCAGATTTTTCTAATGCAAATCTCTTCTCTTTCCTCTTAATAGGTAGAGATCCACTCTCCCTCTCCCTTTCCCATATAAAACTGGCTCACTTTCTCTCCCTCTACCTTTCCCTTAAGAGCCTTCCTTCTATTTTGACTTATCTTTATTTTAGGTGAGGGCTTTGGATGTCACTTGTCCTTCATATTAGTACCGCTGTTCAGGCAGTAATGAAATCTATTGGGATGTTTTTTTTTTTTTACTTTCGAGAAAAACAAATTGAAGCTTAGTGAAGTCTTTCATTAACCAGGTTTGCATTTTTGCCAGTAAAAACCTGGCAGGCACTCCTAAGCCTCTGGGAGGCAATGACAAATCAAAGGAATAGCACGTCAGCCAACTCCAGTGCTGTCCCAATTACTGCTTTTTAAGAATAACAACTAGGGAGGACTTATTTATAGAAGTAAGTGTATATATGTAAAAGCTAATGTTGAATTTTTCCCTTTCTTCCTTTCATCAAATCTTTACACGTGGCTGTATTTCTTAGCCTAACGAATAACCATTCATTCAAGTCTTCATTTCCTTTGATCTATAATTATTTTTGTGATGCCTCAATCAACATTTTTAATTGTGTAGTGTGATGATTTTTTATAGGTCTGTAATACAGGTGTCAAAACCTTGACACTTTGAAATCAGTTGTGTCTGTCTAATGCATAAAAAATAAGTGAAAATATACAATTTGGTTACAGTAACTATTTTCATTTATCTCAATGTCATATCTAGGGCTTATCAAAGTGAGGCTGGAGGTACATGAAACCTCACCTTTATGAAAGTAAATTCAGACTGTTATCTATTAATGTGTATATTCATATAAGGCATTATGTTTGTGATGTTATATTGAAGTGATGATTTATAAATGTATGCACTTAAAAATATGACCATTTTTCATAGCACTGATCAATACATTAAAGGAGCCTGAAAAAGAAAAATGGTCTGGTGTTTCTAAATCTCTCCAAGTCTCTGGACTTAGCATCACCTTGATGAATGAATTGTTACCTATACTCTCTAGGTGGCGGATCGTACTAATGTTCACTGAGGAGTGTGTGATCTTGCTTTGTGCCTATACTAACAAGTTCACCAACTATAAGCGTCCTGATGTGTCATCTTGAGCTTGGTGACCATTGATGAAACTAGACATGTACTGAGACTTAACTCTACTCGTACAGATGTATCTCTTCATTCCAGCAATTTTTCCATAAGCCGCTTACTTACTCTTCACTTATCTAACCTATTTCAGCAGCAAGTTGTAAAGAGGTCTGTCTACCTTCTTTTAAGGTGTACCTGTCCAACTCATGACTCTATTATCATAATGTTTACAATGCAGAACTTGGTTCTAGGAACAAGAAGAAAGCAAACTATTTCTACTGTATTAATCAATGACCTAGATTAAGGAAAACTTGCATAGCATTTTAGATATGTCACATACACTCATTAACTTTCAAAATTGATTTTTCTTCTTGAAAAGAACAAAGGTTGATTTTTCCTTCACCCCTGAAAATGACTTAATATTCTCTTTTTTTGAAAGATGGCCACAATATTACTCCTAAAAGACCCCTGTATAAAGAGAAATTTTAATGGGTTAGTTGACATTTGATTGTAAAGATGATCATTCCAAAGTAAAAGAAATTGGTTACAAAAAGTAGAAATTCGTTTATAAAGTTAATAATGTATGTACATTTATGAAGACATGAACCACTGTTAGGTAAGCTCTGAGAGCAGATGAAAACATGACTGTATCACATGGGATTTCTTAAGGAGAGCCCTAGATTTGAATAAAACATGTTCTTTTGTCAGTTCAGTTGAAGCCAACATCAAACTGTTAGACTTTTTTATGAACATTTATCTGAGGTATTTATAACTCTGATATTTAGTGCTATAGAGTTAGCCTAGATTTTATGTCCCATGCTCAGCCTAACGTTGTTCTTTGAATTTAATCTCCTTTGTTCAGTGCATATTCCTCTGTTTTTGCTCTCTAGGAGACAGTTCCTTTGGCTCCAGGTCGTGACCTTGATTGGGATGAAGAGATGGCAAAAGCTCAGTCACATGACTGTGTTCCTGTTCTTTCAGAACACCCACTGTATATTCTTTACACATCTGGAACGACAGGTTTGCCGAAGGTATTCATTCACTCTCTCAGCGATACGCATACAGGGGCAGATTTCTTTTGCACTGAAAATGTTTGGTTACTGACTGGCCATGCTTGCAGATTGCACTTTGAGGTATAGATTTGGGTACTTTATATCTTAAAGAAGTGCTGTGTTTAAATATAGAAGCATATTAATTACATTGAAGGTCAAGGGCTTTGCCCTAATTTCTTTCAAAATCTTGATGTATATCAGCAATATGCAATTGCTTAAGTATTAAAATTAATAGATACTTGACCAAATATCAGTTCACTTAATAAAATTTTATAAAAATATATCTTAAGTGAAATATTTTGTAATATTGAGGCCTAACTTTCATACAGTATGGGATGGATTGATTTTTGAACTAGGGTCATTCAATTATTTGTTATAAATGCAAGTTTGAGAACTGGTCTAGACAATTTGAATAACAAGCAATTTATCCTGAGTATTGAACTCTTTGGTTTGCAGCACTGAAGACACTCAGGACCTTAAAATCTGCTTACCATGAAACATTTTTTCACAAAACAAAGTTAAAAACATCAATATTTATGGAGGTGTCAGATAACAAACACATTCCACTTTTGTCTGGTATCTCCCAATAATACTTGTTTCTTCATATAATTTCATAAAGACTTGCAATATTGTCTTCCTATTCATCTTCATTCAAGTGTTCAATATTCACCAAATCACAGAATTTTAGTGGGGGAAGGGACTGTCAAAATCGCTCACATCCTAGAGGGCAGTGACCTCTGGATTAATATTAGATCTCAGTGGTATCAGAGTTCTGAAGACATAATCAGTTAATAATTTTTTAAAAGGGAACATTAAGATGTTCCATATGATACTCACTGACTTTGAAAAAAGAAAACATTTGGCAGGGGAATACAATCTTGTGAGGAGTGAGAGCATGTTTTATGACATTTTAGTCTACCATCGCGACTACTGTGCTGTGAGTGTGGCTGGTGCTTGTACATTTCTGTTGACTGCAAAATAAATAAATAAATGCCTGTACATAAGGCTATTTGTGTCATTATAGCATCAAAGCCCCATGATTTTATTTAAAAACAGCTTTGGCCATCTGAAAAATAAATATTGGTTATACTGAAAACTCTTACGGCTTGTTAAAGCTATGCCAGTGATCTGTTGCACGTAATCCTTACCCTCCACTTTTTGCAATTTTGCATCATACACCAGTTACATAGAGTCTATCTGAACACTTGGCTATAAAATAAAAGCAAGTTTTGATCTAATATAAAAGTATCCACATGAAAGGAAAACCTTGGCCCTGAAAACATAGTGTAACCTGACCAAAAGAAAAAAAAAGTCATTTTAGCTCCTTAAAAGCCTGAAGGAACCTTATAAAAGCATTTGTACCATCTCAAGATTTTCAATCACGCTACAGTTCACTGTGGCCTGGAGCGGGATCTCTGCAGGAAGGTCAGAATGGCTTGTCAGAAACGCACAACTGACCCAGCCAGTGTAGTAGAAAGAAAATAACATAGTATAGAGAGCACTACATCTAAAAAAGTGGTGATTCCAAATGAGGAAATACCCTAGCTATTCCAGGTTTTCTTTTGGTGAAGAGTTTCTCTTCTAGATTCCTAAATGCTCAGAATGAACATTATGTGAAGTTTTAATTATTCTCATTTTCTCCTATTATACTATACTGAAGATAATCTATTTCAATAGAATGGAGTAGGCTTTGGAGTCACATTGAATTTAGCTCAATATCCATTCATTGAGTGTTCATTCTGTGCTAAAAGATAAAAACATGAGTAGAACACAATCCCTTCAGTCAGGTTGACACATACACACACACACACACACAGATAATGCAAAATAGGCTGTGACCTTGCTCTGAGGGCGAAGCTGTTTCTTTTGAGGAACAGATGAGATTCAATGGTATCTGAAGGATTAAATTCAATGAACTCACCAAATGTTACTGAGCACACAAGTATGTGTCTTGCTCTGTCTTTAGAAGTTTTTCTCTATAGCTGGGACTCAGGCACTAAGCAAATAAAAGAGTCATGTACTATGTGATGTTTTATGAGGAAAAGTAAAGCAGGGTCAGGAGGCAGAGTGATGGGAGGAGCGGGTGTGCAGCTCTTCCAGGGAGAGCTCTTGACGAGGTGGCACTGGAAGGGTGGGTAGAGCTTCTTCAGAGCAGGCAGAGGGGGTCAGCATAGCACAGGTGCGGGTGTGTGTGAGGGAGCTTCCAGGATGGCTAATATGGCGCAAGGCAAGAAGAAATGGCTAGATACATAGATAAGAGCCAAACTTACAATTTAACTAAGAAGTTTTGGTCAGTATTCTGTATGTAGGGGTCAGAGGACACTAATACTTTTTAAGCAAGAGAAAAAAAATATTAAGGAAGGTAACACTTGCAACACTTTATTGGAAATGTAAACACATTGAAACAATGGAGGCAAGAATATTTGAGGCTGTTGGATTAGTTTAGGACTTAGGACAGCAAACTTAATAGAGAAGAATCAAATTTGGTCTGAGGATAAGGGCAAGACAAGAGAGGAGTCCAAGACTTTGAACCTGAGAACATGGGAGAATATTTGAAGATTTACTGAAATAGAAACACAGGAGAAAGGGTTAGGGCTGGGGAAATGGAGAGTTGAACACGTTGAGTATGGTGTGTCTTGCGGACATTAACAGGGCGATGCCTACTCAGTAGTTGGAGGTGAAGATCTGGGTCTAAGAAGCACCCCTGGGTTTGTAGATGGAGCCCTGTGGGTCATCAGTGTGGGTTCTGGGGTTTACATTATGGGACTGGGTAGCTTTTGCGGAGTAGGACATGTAGAATGGCAAGAGAAAATAATCATCTCTCAAGATCTCTCAGAAATACTGCTCTGATCCCTATGGTGGACTTCAGAATTTCAGTTGCCTCAAAATGATACCTTGCCAACAAACCTGCATGAAACCTTTTATCCTACCTTCTACATACTAGTTTTTATTTACTGTCTTCTTAACACTGCATGTTCTATGAGGTCTTAGAATATGTTTCATATATCTTTGACTCCACTATGTCACTAACCTTAAAATCGGGCTATGGAAAATCCCGAGTATTTGTTAAATGATCTCTTACTTCTCCAGTTAGCTCCCAGCATCTGCTTTATTCATAAGATCCTCACTTCAGTTGTGGTAAGTATAATCAGGACAAATGGGATCTGAAAATTTAGTATTGTGATTTCCAGAAGAGAAGTATAGGAAAGATGAGTATGTGTTCATTTATGAAGCACTTAAATATAAATTTTATGTCATCAGGTTGTTTTCTCAATCTTCAGACTTCATAAAGAAAAATAGTATCAGTCCATAAAAATATAATGCTTAAAAATACTCATTTTTCATAGACACCTATAACACACACATAAGGCTATCTTTTCTTTGGTTAGAATTTGCAGGCGTATTTAGAGCATATTTACATCTCTGCACCTGCCAACCCTGGATACGTCAGGTTGCTGTATAACACGCTAATCTGTTAGCTGCTGCAAGTACTTCAGCAACCACAGCCGAGCTGCTGAGCATACAGTTGTCCTGTTGTGGGCTTCTACCCTGTTTGGTTTGGGTGCCAGCATTCAAGATACCTCGAAGCGCTTCATGATAGAAGAATCCCTCACCTGGATGGGGTGTCCTTTTGGGAAGGGGCGGTTTAGTGATGGTCATGTTTATCTTCTTCCTGCTTGATATGAAGAGATAGTGAAACCCACCTGCTCTTGAAAAAGAAAAAAAATGTTAAGTGCCAAAGGAAAACAGGAGAAAAGAAACCAAAGGGAAAAGATTGAAAGGAAGGTATGACAGGAAGGTATGGATAAGGCCTTTGTCCTGATGTGCATTTATACCATTTATGTTATTTATCCCTGCACTTAGGTGACTTAGTCATATTCCTTACCTAAGGAAAAAAAATAAAAGAAGGCCAAATAAAAAAGCGATGATTTTTTAATACAGTTTTTGCCATTAAAATGGTGGACTTGCTACACCTTTGCCCCTTATCTCACAGTCGTTCGGATCAATAAAAATTTACACGGTTGCTAAAGTATCCTCTGCAGAGGCAGCAGCAGAGCTTGAAGCAAGAGATTTTATGTTTGATAAACTATCCTAAATGGAACCATTCCATTTCTGCTAATATGGTTCACTAAGTTCTACAAGTTTCAAAGGTTTCTCCTGAACAAAGAAGAGTATTTTTAAAAAGAATATTTTTCAAACATGTGCTTATTCAGTTAATTGTTCATTTAATCTGTCAACAAATGTTGACAGTGCCGAAGAGACAAAGGTGTTCTCCTCACAGCACCAAAGTGGCAGAGATGCACCCAGCACTAGGTCGGGCTGTCACTGCTTGGAGGAGGTGGGCAGTCCCGGAGGCCATGGGAGAGGACTGAGACAGTTACCATGGGATCCTGCACAGTGTCCAGAAGAGACAGCACTTTCACAATGTTGTCAAGGGTTTGTGTGATGAAATAGGAGCTAACCAAGTTCAGGAAAAGGGTTGTGGTGGGGACTCATTCCAGGAAGAGGGAATCAACCTGTCACGCCATTGTAAGACTATCGTATTATTTATGTGTTGGACTTTTTAAGTCATCAGAACCAACTCACTGATTTCTCAGCTCATTGACTTCAACCATTACTTAGTGATGGGTTTTTTCTTCTTCAGACAAAATATTTATTTCTTCTTTCTTCTTTAATTTTTTTCTCAAGTTGTCAGCATGAAATGCATATGTATATATGAAACACACAAATGTATAAATATACATAAGTAAAAACATTTATAAACATACAAATGCAGAGACAGATAAATGTATTTATATATGTGTATGTGAATAAATATATATCTCATGTATATAAATAGGTATTATGTCTTGGATAAGCCTTCATCAGAGAGTTGGATGACAGAGGGGCTCAATTTAAGAAGCATAATGTTTTGTCACATACTCCAAACTTCTCTTACCGGAGTATTTTGAGATTTGCCTTTCATGTTTTTATAGATCAATTTAAAAAACATTTCTAGGATAAAGAATTCCAAACTCATCACACATATCGGTCTTTCTTCCTCTTCTGCTCAACCCATTTTGTTCATATTGTTCCAACTGTATTTATTTTAAGTTGTGGCAACCAAAACTGAACATAACACTTGATAATGACCTGTTTTCTGTTTCACTTTAATGGCCCTTTTTATGATTGTTGGTGGCTTTCCCTGTCTTCAAAGACAGCTCATTAAGCTGGATGTCGTAAAGAGCCATCTGTGATGACTCTGTGTCCCCTTCCTGGGTAATTAATGATCAGCCTTTAATTTTATTTGTACAGATTGAAGTTTTTAAAAATACCCTTATACGTTAAAAGGGGATTTTTGGTCTTGTTCTTTTTTTTTTTAAGAGTACCTTCACATTGTCTCCTTTCCCATTTCTGAGGTAGAATTCACTTTTATGTGTGCTTTTATTTGTAGAATGGAGTGTTATTCCCACCTGGATGTCTTTCCAGCTCTCCAGAAGACTTTAAGTATAATGGCTGATTCCACAAAAACAAGAACAGTGTATTGGCAGGTTACAGGGCTTTTCTGAGAATTTATAAGGTCATCTAATGTCTTTACTTTTAAGGTAGATATAGTGTGAGTATATAAAATTAATAATAACAGATTCAAAAGATGAAAATGCAGTATGCTTGTGTTTTAGAGTAAGCATTGATATTGAATAACTATTTTTCCTTCATAATCAAGTTTTAAATATATTTTAAGATACCAGTTTTAGTTTCTGATTAATTTGGTGTACTTATAATATAATGATATTTGAAGGCATGATTTATGTGTTTTCAGAGGCTGAACAAGTTTTCTCATTTGCATTTTAATTATCATTACTTGGAAAATAGGATTATAAACAAGAAAAAATAATTTACTTTTAGTCATATATTAATATTAATGTTATAATAAATAAGCCCTTTCAAAACATAATCTATTAATTTTTTTCTTTCAAACTCCTTGTAAAAGATCTACATGGAGAACATGAAAGGATGCAGTTCTTTTTTTTGCACCAGATCAAATACTCAGAAAATTAATGACTATCCTCCAACTACTTTGAAGGCAATACCAAATTTCAGATCTAGAGCCCAGATTAATGAATAGTGAAATGATGCTCTATGGAAATTTTTATACTCATCTTTAAAAAGAGTAAAAATAAGTGAATCTCAAAGATTGATGAAAACGGATATTATGGAGTTTTTCTCTTTAGCTTCATTTCAATTGTTTTTAATGAACTTCCAGCCAATACGGAGGTGTAGGTGGATATTTTGCCTCCTTGCACAACCAAAAAAAGGACAACAGCAAATTTAAAAACAAAAATTAACCAGAACTTCCAGAAAATCAACCTGTATGGAAAGTCTGACGACCAAGGAGTTAAAGAATAAACATTCATCCAGACCGGTGGGAGGGGTGGAGACAGGCAGCCCAGGTGGAGAGGACTCGCAGCAAGTTGGTGGCTGGTGGACTGGGTGGTCCCACATTTGTGTGTAGATAAACCAAGAGGAGCAACTGGGGAGTGAGATAGACTATGCAACCCAGGGTTCCAGTGCTGGGAAATAAAGCCTCAAAACCTCTGGCTGAAAAAACCTGTAAGGGTTGATGCAGCAGGAGAAACTCAGAGCCTCACAAGAGAGACCCACAGGGTCCTAGAATGTACACAAAACCACCCACCCAGAATCAGCACCAGAAGGGCCCAGTTTACTTGCGGGTAGTGGGGGAAGTGACAAAAAGCTGACCAAGAGCTGAGCAAGTGACATTGTTGCCTTTGGACCTCTCCCACACATACAGCACCACAAAGCAGCAATGCGGCTTGCCCTGACTTGGTGAATACCTAAGGCCCTGACCCTTACAACATAACAGGTGCACCAAGACAAAGAAATATGGCTCAAATGGAAGAACAAATCTCCAAAAATAGAACTAAGTGATGAAGAGATAGCCAACCTATCAGATGCAGAGTTCAAAACACTGGTGTTCAGGATTCTCACAGAAATGGTTGAGTATGGTTGCAAAATCGAGGAAAGAGTGAAGGCTATGCAAAGTGTAATAAAGCAAAATATACAGGGAACCAACAGTGAAGGGAAGGAAACTGGGACTCAGATAAATGGTTTGGAGCAGAAGGAAGAAATAAACATTCAACCAGAACAGAATGGAGAAACAAGAATTTTAAAAAATGAGGAGAGGCTTAAGAACATGTAGGACAACTTTAAATGTTCCCACATCCAAATCATAGGTGCCTGAAGGAGAAGAGGAACAGCAAGGAATTGCAAACTTATTTCAAAAATAATGAAGGAGAATTTCCCTAATATGGCAAAAGAAATAGACTTTCAGGAAGCCCAGGAAGCTCAGAGAGTCCCAAAGAAATTGGACACAAGAAAGCACACACCAAAGCACATCATAATTACATCACCAATGATTAAAGGTAAGGAGAGAATCTTAAAAGCAGCAAGGGAAAAGGAGACAGTTACCTACAAAGGAGTTCCCATAAGACTATCAGCTTGTTTCTGAAAAGAAACCTTACAGGGAAAATAGGCTAGAAAGAAGTATTCAAAGTCATGAAAGGCAAGGACCTACATCCAAGATTACTCTATCCAGCAAAGCTATCATTTAGAATGGAAGGGCAGATAAAGTGCTTCCCAGATGAGGTCAAGTTAAAGGACTTCATCATCACCAAACCCTTATTATATGAAATGTTAAAGGGACTTATCTAAGAAATGAAGATCAAAACTATGAATAGTAAAATTACAACAAAGTCCCAGCTGTCAACAACCAAACATAAAAAACAAAAACAAAAATGAACTATGAAACAATTAGAACAGGAACAGATTCACAGAAATGGAAATCACATGGAGGGTTATCAGTGAGGAGGGGGAGGAGGGGAGAATAGGGAAAAAGTTACAGGGAATAAGAAGTATAAATGGTAGGTACAAAATAGACAGGGGGAGGTCAAGAGTAGTATAGGAAATGGAGAAGCCAAAGGACTTACATGTATGACCCATGGACATGAACTAAGATGGGGGAATACTGGTGGTAAGGGGGATACAGGGTGGAAGGGAAATAAAGGGGAGAAAAAATGGGACAACTGTAATAGCATCATCAATAAAATATATTAAAAACAATTGTTTTAATGAGAATCTTTGATGATATCCTTAATTATGTTTACATTTCTGCCTTTTGGGTAGTATTAGCACAGGGAAAATTTAAAAATCAATAATTGCTAGAACTAAGGAAATAATTTTGTTAATAAGTTTTAAAATTTTAGCCTTTATAATTTTAATTGCTTTTCCATGTATGGTCTCATTTTTAAATCTT
>PVKM010011889.1:21282-32728 GCA_004027735.1 Carollia perspicillata | reverse complement strand
TTTATGGTTCCATATAAACTTTTGAAGTGTTTGTTCTATGTCTGTAAAATATGCCATTGGTACTTTCATAGGTATTGCATTGAATCTGTATATTGCTTTGGGTAATATGGACATTTTGATGATGTTAATTCTTCCAATCCATGAACACGGTATATGTTTCCATTTGTTTGTGTCTTCCTTGATTTCATTCTTTAGTGTTGTGTAGTTTTCTGCATACAGGTCTTTTATCTCTTTGATTAGGTTTATTCCTAGGTATTTTATTTTTCTTTTTGGTATATTGAATGGGATTTGTTTTTCTGGATTATTGCTTCTGCTGTTTCATTGTTGATATACAAAAATGCCTTTCATTTCTGGATATTAACTTTGTATCCTGCTGTTTTGCCGAATTCGTTTATTAGGCTGAGCAGTTTTGGGGTGCAGTCTACAGGATTTTCCATGTACACTATCATATCATCTGCAAACAGTGACAGTTTTGTTTCCTCCTTTCTGATTTGGATGCCTCTTATTTCCTTTTGTTGTCTGATTGCGGTGGCTAAAACTTTTAATACTTTATTGAGTAGAAGTGGTGAAATTGGACAGCCTTGTCTTGTTCCTCATTTTATTGGAAAATATTTTAGTTTTTGTCCATTGAGTATGATGTTGGCTGTGGGACTCTCATATATGGCCTTTATTATCTTCAGGAATGCTCTCTCTATTCCCACTTTGCTGAGTGTTTTTATCATAAATGGGTGCTGTACCTTGTCAAATGCTTTTTCTGCATCTATTGATATTATCATGTGATTTTTGTCTTTGCTTTTGTTTATGTGATATATTACATTTACTGATTTATGAATGTTGAACCATCCTTGCATCCCTGGGATGAATTCCACTTGGTCATGGCGTATAGTCTTTTTAATGTATTGTTGGATGTGGTTTGCCAATATTTTGTTGAGGATTTTAGTGTCTATGTTCATCAGCAATATTGGCCTGAAATTTTCTTTCTTTGTTGTGTCTTTATCTGGTTTTGGGATTAGGATGATGCTGGCTTCATAAAAAAGAGTTTGGGGGTCTTCCATTACTTTGGATTTTTTGGAATAGTCTGTGAAGGATAAGGGTTAGCTCTTCCTTAAATGCTCTGTAGAATTCTCCTGTGAAACCATCTGGTCCAGGGCTTTTGCGTGTCAGGAGTTTTTTTATTATTGCTTCAATTTCATCTGCTGTTATTGGGGGGTCTGTTCAGGCTTTCTGCTTCTTCCTCATTCACTTTTGGAAGATTATATTTTTCTACAAATTGGTGCATTCCATCTAGGTTTTAAAATTTCTTTGCATACAGCTCTTCATAGTAATTTTCCTACAATCCTTTGTATTTCTGTGGTGTCAGTTGTAATCTCTCCTCTTTCATTTCTGGTGGTGTTTATTTGGGTCCTCTCTCTTTTTTCCTTGATCAGCCTGCTTAAAGGCTTGTAAATCTTTGTTTATCTTTTCAAAAAACCAGCTCCTGGATTCATTGATCCTTAGTATTGTGCTTTTCATCTCTATGTCATTTAATTCTGCTCTGATCTTGGTTATCTCCTTCCTTCTACTAGCTCTGGGCTGTCTTTGTTGTTGTTTCTCCAGTTCTTGTAGGCATAGGGTTACATTGTTTGTTTGAAATGTTCCTTTTTTTTTTTTTTTAGGTAGGCCTGTATTGCTATGAACTTCCCTCTCAGGACTGCCTTTGCTGTGTCTGATAAGTTTTGGGTTGTCTTGTGTTCATTTTCATTTGTTTCCAGAAACTTTTTGATTTCTTCCCTAATTTGATTCTTGACCCATTCATTGTTTAATAGCATGCTATTCAATCTCCATGATTTTGAGTGTTTGGGTTCTTTTTCCTTGGGGCTGGTTTCTAGATTCAGTCACTTGCGGTCAGAGAAAATGCTTGGTATGATTTCAATTTTCTTGAATTTGTTGAGAGTTGTTTTGTGTCCTATCATGTGGTTTATCTATGAATATGTTCCATGTGCATTTGAAAAGAATATGTATTTAGCTTCTGTCAGATGAAGGGCTCTCTCTATATATATCAGTTAAGGCCATTTCATCTAGGGCTTTGTTCAATGCCACAATATCTTTGTTGGTATTTTGTTTGGAAGATCTGTCCATTTTTGACAGTGGAGTGTTAAATACCGTACTATAATTGTGTTGCTATCAATATTTTTCTTGAAGTCTTCTAAGATTTTCTTTATATATTTGGGTGCTTACATGTTGGGTGCCACATATATTTACAATGTTTATGTCTTCTTGGTGGAGTCTTCTCTTGAGTATTATGAAGTGACCTTCTGGGCCTCTCTTTAGGGCTTTTTTTTTTTTAAGTCTATTTTGTCTGATATGAGTATTGCTACCCCAGCTTATTTTTTTTCCTGTTTATTTGCTTGGAAAATTTGTTTCCAGCCCTTCACTTTCCATCTTTGTAGGTCTTTTGTCCTAAGGTGGGAGGTCTTTTGTCCTAAGGTGGGTCTCTTCTAGGCAGCATATGTGTGGGTCATGCTTTCTTAACCATTCGGCTATTCTGTGTCTTTTGATTGGAGCATTTAATCCATTTACATTTAAGGTTATTATTGAAAGGTACTTATTCATTGTCATTTTTTGTACCTATGTTCCTGTCTCTCTCTTTTTCTTCCTTTCCCTAGAGCAGTCCCTTTAGCATCTCTTGAAGAGCTGGATTGGCAGATGCATATTCTTTTAGACTTTTCTTGTCTTGGAAACTCTTTATTTGGCCTTCTATCCTGATTGAGAGCCTTGTTGAGTAAAGAAGCCTAGGTTGCAGGCCTCTGGTTCACATTACTTAGAGTATTCCTTGCTATTCTCTTCTGGCTTGGACATTTCCATTGAGAAGTCAGCAGCTACCCTTATTAGGGTTCCCTTGTATGTTACTTCCTTCTCCCTTGCTGCTTTTAAGAATCTCTCTTTGTCTTGGAATTTTGCCATTTTAATTATGATGTGTCTTGAAGTGGGCCTCTTTGGGTTCCTCTTGATTGGGACTCTCTGTGTTTCCTGTATTTGTGTGACTTTTTCTCTTGTCAAATTAGGGAAGTTTTCCATCATTACTTTTTCAAATAGATTTTCTATCCCTTGCTCTTCTTCTTCTCCCTCTGGTATCCCTATTATATGGATATTATTATGTTTCATATTGTCTTGCATTTCTCTTAATCCCTCTTCATTCTTTCTGAGCCTCTTTTCCTTTTCTTGCTCTGAGTGTTTTTTTTTACTTTGTCCTCCAACTCACTGATCCGATCTTCTGCTTCATCGATCCTGCTTTTGATTCCTTCCTCTGTGTTCTTCAGTTCAGAAATTGTATTCTTCATTTCCTCTTGGCCCTTGTTGATACTTTCTATTTCCTTTTTCATGTTGATATAGTTTGCAGTGAGTTTTTGTAGTTCCCCTTTATTTTCTGGTAGTTTATTGTGAGCTCATGGGACCTCCTGATAACCAGTTCTTTGAATTCAATATCTGATAGCTGACTTGCCACCATTTCATTTAGCATTCTTTCTGAGGTTCCTCCTTTCCTTTCATTTGGGGATTGTTTCTTTGTCTTCCCATTGTTTGTGAGATTCTTCTTGTTAGCTTCTGCTTCTTAAATGGATTTGTTCTGGTTCCCAGGGTTTATGGTGTGAACTACTGTGGTAGAATGCCTGTGAGATTCAGTAGTGCAGTCTCTTTTGGGTATCCTGGTGTTCACTGCTTCTACCTACTCTTTTTTTTTGTGATCAGTTGGAGGGGGAAGCACAATGGTTTAAGACAGAAGGAGAGTATTCTATGATATTTACAGTAGCAGCTGGGATAGAAGAGACAGGAGATCCTTTGGCTCTGTACAGTGTTAACCGTGATCTTCAACCCAACTAGCCACTTTTAAGAAAGGATGGGAAGAAGATAAGACTCTTGTTCAGGAGGGAAGGATTGTGAGTTGGTTCTAGAAAGCAGTGAGATTGTGGGAGGTCAGATCCGGGGGTAAGGTGTGAGTATAGGATAGTAAATAGGTGTAATGTGTGAGAGAATAGAGTTAACCACTACAATAATAGAGTTCATGATACTGTGACATGGGCTAAGATCGAGGAAGGGTGTTGCAAAGTATTTACAATTGTGTGGAACAGCAATTATTTACAATAATATTAGAGCAACACTCATATGCCAGAATCGATGTGATCTGAATAACATGAATAGGGGGCATAGGACTTTGAATAGTGTGCTGATGGAACACACATCACGTGAAGGACAGTAAATTAGCAATACATTGTGGAAGAGAGATCAGGGGAAACCTGTCAAATGATACAATATAGCACACCAAGCAAAGAAGACCATACAGAAAGAAAAGGAATACAAAAATACTATTAAAATAAAAGACATAAAAATAATGAAAAATAATAAAAAAATATGCAGTAACTTGTAGTTTCTATGCAATAGCAAAGTGAAATTTGTCTCACTGTCTCAACTGTTGGGTTGCCTCCTCTTTGGGTCCACCTCTGGTCCTTTCACAGTTCCAAGTTTTTTTTCTCACTTGTGGGTATTTTAAAAAAGGCAGGAGAAGGGAGAAAGAAGAGATAAAATCGGAAACAAAAGAAGAAGATCTAAAACAAGAAGGAAGGAAAGAAAGGAGAAAGAAACTGGAAGATAAAACAGTGATAAAAATTTAAAAAATAAAATTTTACTTAAAAAATAACATTAAAAAAAACACACCTCTGTTGGTTTCAAACTGGCCAAACAGGTTTTTCTGATCTTGCTGGCAGCAGCAGGCTTAGGTGTGATTGCTGTGGTGTTTCTCCCTTGCAGATATTTACTCAGCCAGTCTTTCAAGCACTCTCCCAAGAGCTAGTCTGGCTCCTCTCCTCAATATCTTAGGTGGGGGAATCTGGGTTTTCTTCAGAGTGATTTTTTCCCACAGGGTCTATCGCTGTAGGCTGAGGTGCAGGGGCACCTGCTTGGCTAGGCTGCCTCAGTCCCGTAGGTTTTGGTGCTAACCCTTCCCAGTGCTGTGGGGGAATGCAGCGCCTTCCGAGTAACCTCGGGGTCTCTGCCTGGCTGGGTGGGGTGTCGGCCATGGGGCTGTCAAAGCAGAATCCCCAAAGGGTCCCACTCTTTGATAAATTCCTCCTATTCAAGACTGTCACCCTATGTAGCCCAATTATCTAGCCAGACCGGTGACTATCCAGGTCAGTGGCCCTCACTGCAGGACTTTCAGTTCTCCCGAACTGGTGACCACAGACTCCGCAGCTGATCACGGCCCCTGTGTGTTTTGCCTTTTTGTCCTTATTTCCCTCTCTGTAACCAGGCCCTTCCTGGCATTGCTCAGACCCTGCTAGGTCCAGGAGGGAGGGAGCAGTTGACCTGGCTCTCTCCCACGGACTCTGTGGCATGCCCTCTGCTTTCAAGGAGTCTGTGGTAGACCAAGCACCTGTGCCAGGCACCAGGCCTGGGGCTACAGCTGCCGTGGTCCCCACATTGGTCTCTGGGACATTACTGTCCTGAAATATCCTTCTTACTGTCTGGTTTTTCAGTGTCTGCTACAATTTTTGGACTCTTACTTTCAAATACACCGGGGTCCTGTTGGCTGTCTGCTCTGTTCCTCTGTGGATTGGTCAGGTTTTTCTCCTGTGTGTAGGGGGAAGTGAAATCTGCTCCCTCCTACTCGGTCACCATCTTCCCTCTCCCCACTAGCCTTCATTTCTCCCTTCATTTTGCAATCAAGCTCAATCAATTCTGTGAGCATCCTGATTACCAGTATTTTCAACTCTGCATCAGATAGGTTGTTTATCTTCTTTTCACTTAGCTCTTTTTCTGGAGTTTTGATCTGTTTTTTCATTTGGGCCATATTTCTTTGCCTCAGTGCACCAATCAGGATGAATGTTTCTTTATCTCCTTGCTTGTCAGAGTTTCATGCAGTTTTACTATAATGACAGTTGTGGTTGTTTATTATTTTTAAACTGGTCTTTATCCTTCTTTTGGTTGTGCAAGGAAGCTATGCTTTTCTACCTATGCCTCCATCTTGGCTGGAACCTGTCTTTTTTTCTTGATGATTCTGGTTAAAGTTTCAGCAATTTTTTAAATCTTTACAAAGAAGCAGCTAATGGATTCATTGATCTTTTGAATTGTTTTTGTCTCTGTGTTCTCTGTGTCTCTGTGTCTCTGTGTGTCTCTGTGTTGAATTGATTTCTGTTCTGATCTTGATTATTTTGTTTCTTCTACTCACTTTGGGCTTTGTTATTGTTTTTCTAGTCCTTTTAAGGATAAGGTTAGATTTTTTTCTTTTATATTTTTCTACCTTCTTGAGATAAGCCTGTATTTCTATGAACTTCCTTCTCAGAACTGCTTTTGTTGTATCCCATAGGTTTGTGTGTTCATTTTAATTTGTTTCCATGTAATTTTTGATTTCTTCCTGGATCTCATTGCTGAACCATGAGATCATGGTTCTCATTATTTTATAACATGTTGCTTATCCTCCATGTACTTGAGTGTTTTTTTTTATTGAGGTTGTTTTCTATTTTCAAGCCATTGTGATCTGAGAAAATGCTTGATATGATTTCAATTTTCTTGAATTTGTTAAGACATATTTTGTGTCCTAACATGTGCTCTATCTTTGAGAATGATCCATGTACACTTGAGAAGAATGTGTATTCTGTTGCTTTGGGATAAAAACTTCTGTAAATGTCAATCAAATCCATTGATCTAGTGTTTTATTTAAAGTCTCTATTTCATTGTGGTTTTTTGTTTTGTTTTGTTTTGTTTTGTTTTGTTTTTTTGGTCTGGAAGATATATCCATTTGTAACAATAGGATGTTAAAATCCCATACAGTGAATTTATTGCTATCAGTCTCTTTCTTAAAGTCCTCTAAGATTTTCTTTATATATTTAGGTGTTCTAGGATTGAGTGCAATATATTTACAAAGGTTATATTCTCTTGTTGGATTGATCCCTTTATTATTATGCAGTGACTTTTGTCTCTTTCTATGGCCTGTGTTTTTAAGTCTATTTTGTCATATATAAATATTGAACCCTAGCTTTCTTTTTTGTCTCCATTTTCATGGAATATTTTTTTCCATCCTTCACTTTCAGCCTGCATAAGTCTTTTGTTCTCAGGTGGATCTCTTACAGAAAGCAAATACATGGGCCATGTTTTCTTACCCATTCAGCTACCCTATGTATTTTGATTGGAGCATTTAGTCCATTTACATTTTTGGTTGTTATTGTTAGGTACTTATTCACTGACATTTTTTCTCTTCCAATTCCTCCCTATTTGTCGTCGTCGTCCTCCTCCTCCTCCTCCTCCTCCTCCTCCTCCTCCTCCTTCTTCTTTCTTCTTCTTCTTCTTCTTCTTCTTCTTCTTCTTCTTCTTCTTCTTCTTCTTCTTCTTCTTCTTCTCCTTCTCCTTCTCCTTCTCCTTCTTCTCCTTCTCCTTCAATCAGCCCCTTTAGCATCTCTCACAATGCTGGTCTCTAGCCTATTTTTTTGGTCTGTGAAGTTCTTTATTTCACCTTCTATTTTTAATGAACTTTTCTAGATAGAATAGTCTTGATTGTAGGGCTTTGCTCTTCATTACTTCGAATACTTCATGCCAGTCTCTTGTGGTCTGTTGGTTATCTGTTGAAAAATCAATTGACAGAGTTCCCTTACAGGTAACTAAATTTTTCTCTTGTTGCCTTTAAGATTCCTTCTTTGTCTTTAAACTTTGCCATTTTAATTGTGATTTGGGTTTCTTTGGCTTTATCTTATTTGAGACTCAGTGCTTCCTGAACTTGTGTGTTTTATTCCTTCACCAGATTTGGGGAGTTTTCTGTCATTATTTCTTCAAAAAGTTTTTCTAGCCCTTGCTCCCTTTCTTCTCCTTCTGGTATATCTATGATGCAAACATTATTATGTTTCATGTTGCCCCAAAGCTCCCTTAAACAATCCTCATTATTTTTGTCTCTTTTCTTTTTGTTTTCTGACAGGGTGTTTTTTACTTCCTTGTCTTCCAAATAGCTTATTTGATATTCTGCTCATGTATCCAGATTTCAGTTCCTTCTAGTATATTATTCATATAAGATATTGAATTCTTCATTTCCAAATGGTTCTTGTTCATCATTTCTATGTCCTTTTTCATGCTGATATACTTTTCCCTAAGTTCTTTCCCTAAGTAAAGGTTACAAGGATCCCTTGAGGATCTTTATAATCATTACTATGATTATAAAGACATTATCAGACATTACAATGTCTGATAATTTGCTTGCCTCAGTTTTATTTAGCTCTTTATGGGGATTCATCATTTTCTTTTGTTTGGAGGTAGTTTATTTGTCTCATTTTAGCTGTCTCCTTTTGTTTGTGTTTATGAATTTGGTAGATATGTGTTGACTCCCTATCTTTGTGGGATGAGCTTATATGGTAGAAGTCTTGTGTGGTACCCAGTGGTGCAATATACTTGATCTCTTGAGCTTGATGTTCAGGGAATGACCTTTGTATGGCTTATGGGAGCTCTCCTATTATATCTGGGGCCTGATTATTGTTTTCCCATTCATTGGTGGATCTCCCTTCCAGCTGGCTGTCTGAGATGCTCCACCCCACCATATCTTCCATTCTGTTGTACAGGTGCTGATGGAGCAAAGAAAAAATAATACAATAAACAAAACCAAAAACAATAAAAACCTCTCCCCAACCACAACAGCAAAATCAATGATGAATAAGTAAAGAATAATAAAAGTGTAAAGACAAATAGAATAATAGAGAAATGAAAGAAGACAGAATCAGAGAAAAACAAAGGAAAGAGAAGTGATTATGAGAGGAGAAAAGGAAGAGAACTAATATGAGTAATGAATAGAAGAGAAAAATGGGAAAAAGAAACAAAGAAAGGGAAAAAGAAGAAGAGAAACTGGAGTAAGCAAAGGTAAAATAAGAGATATGAAAGAAAAAACAGAACAGGAAAAATGGAACAAAAAGAAAAAATTAAAGTAATAATAAGGCTATGAAAAAGAACAAACTTGTCTCAGCAGAGTTTAGTACTTGCTTCCTGGGTTCTTCCTTTGGATATAGCTCTGATGTTGTCTGAGGCTGGTGTAAGTCAAATGTCAGGTGCTGTCCACATCTAGCCCTTGGAAACCTGTTTGAAGCTACAAGTGATCAGCAGTTTGTGGCTATTTCCTCTTGGCCTGGCTGTGCACAGGATGGGCCAAACTGTGCTGCAAGGCTGGCTTTTATCAGCTCTGCATCCATGGGAGGGTCAGCAAGCATCCCAAGGCACTGTAGGATCCACCTCTGCCTGCCTCTGACTGCCAACCTGCTGTCAGTCATAGGCTTGTTGCTGACATGATTGTTTCTGAGAAGTCTTCTAGTGGAATCAAGGGGATGGGACTCCTGGATCTCCTGTGGGAAATGCCTTTCAGACTTCAGGGACAATAGAGAGTGTGTTTTATCATCCCCAAACCACTTGTGAGAGTCTGTCTGAAATTATTTTCCTGAACTGAGTAGGGTGGAGACCCTAGTAGGCTAGTGGACTGGGCCTCTAGAGTACAGATGTTGGGTCTGCTGGAAATCAGGAGAGTGTTTCCATGGCTCTCCCATGAGGGGAAAGTGCCAGTGTAGTTCCCAGGATATGTATGAAATGGCTGAACCCTACAGTCTATCTTTGACCTACCTCAGTCTGTGTATGTTGCTGTCTCCTTAGCAGGGTTTAAGATGTAGGATGGGAGAAAAAAGAAAAGAAAACAAACAACAGAAAAAAAGAGGTGGAGGTTGGAGCAAGCAAGATTCTAGAGGGTGGGGTGAGTGGGAAACTAGAGGGTGGGGCAAGCAGTATTCCAGAGACTGGAGTAAGCAATATCTCACAAGGTAAAGTAACTGCTTTTCCCTGGGAAAGGCTTTCCTTAAGGAAGATGGCTGCTGCAGTTGAGTTATATCCTGGCACAGAAATCACCACAGCCACTCCCCCACATTTCTTCCCAATGCCTCCCACTCTAGACTCTCTTTATGCAACTCTGGTCCACACCACCTTCCCTTCAGCTGAGCCCAAGGTGAGTGGCTGTGAACAAAAAACTTGTGCTTTGGTCCCTTTGAGAAAAAAAGTGGCTTTGGTCCCTTTGAAAAAAAAAGTGGCTTTGAGAAAAAACAAAGTCTCCAGTGGGCTCCATCTTTCCCCAATACACAAAAACCCCATGGCCTTCCACTGCTGGATGCTATGTGAGCAGCTAATCTTGGCACAGGTGCTGCTCCATGCTTGGAGCTGGTCTGAGGTCTAGGCTTCTCTCCTCTAAGGGGGAAGCTCCCACAACTATGCAGTAATCTCGGCCTGCTGCCTATGGTAACAGGGCCATCCCCTTTCACATCCCTTCATGTCCTACTGGTCTCTACTTGGTTCCTGACTGTCCTCGTTTAAAAGTCTCTTTTTCAGGTAGTCTTCAGTTATTTACTTTGGGTAGTTGTTCCCCTCTTTAGTTATTTTTTTTCCAGTTTGGTTCTGTGACAGGTGTTTGATATATCCTCCTACTCTGCTGCCATCATGTGACCTTCTTCTTTTTTATTGTCATCATTATCATATTTATTGAGTATGTACTATATGTAGGCACTGCGTTATTTAATATGTATTATGTCACTTAATCCTCACAACTGGTCCATGAAATAGAGGTTATCAATTTTCTCACTTTTCAGATGAGAAACCAAACACAGAGGGGCTAAATAACTTATTCAAAGTGAACTATCCTGTAAGGATTCATTTAGGACATAAGTCCAGGTCTGTCTTCTTTTTTTAAATATTTATTCATTTTTAGAGAGAGGAGAAGAGAAGGAGAAAGAGATGGAGAGAAATATAAATGTGTGGTTGTCTCTCACGCACCCCATACTGGGGACCTGACCCACAACCCAGGCATGTGCCCTGAGTGGGAATCAAACTGGCGACCCTTTGGTTTGCAGTTGGCACTCAATCTACTGAGCTACACCAGCCAGGGAAAAATATGTCTTCTAAAACAGTAATCTTCATACTTTTGTGATTTCCCATCTAATCAGTTAAATATTTTCAATAATCTAACACCAATATATAGATATTTATTTATAGGTTATGTACATGTACCACTAGACAATCTCTACATTGTAAAAATATGGTACATTTATATTATAAAACATTTAAAACTAAAGTTTTGTGGCGGATAATATAAACATGAACTAACTAATACCTGTAATTATCATGTAAAGGCTGATGGCTTTACTCTGCAATTTGCTAATTTTTCAAAACATAATACACACTTGATTCAAGGTTCATCATTAACAATAGTGATGACATATCACATTCCATATTGTCTTGATAATTTCAACTTTTTTGGCAGGTTTTTTTTTGCTCACATAGGATTAACTTGTCATGTAGCATACAAGGGATTTGTTCCCAGATTAGTTGAAGTGTCAGTGGTGCCATTTTCTTGTCACTCATTTATGTTTATATTGTTAGTGTTATTTTCTTTTTTTTAATTAATTAATTAATT
>PVKM010011889.1:0-13076 GCA_004027735.1 Carollia perspicillata | reverse complement strand
CTGGCTTACTTCACTTAGCATAATGCTCTTCGGTCCATCCATGCTGTCGCAAAGGGTAGGGGCTTCTTTTTTCTTTCTGCTGCATAGTATTCCATTGTGTAAATGTACCATAGTTTTTTGATGCATGCAGTTATTGATGGGCACTTAGGTCACTTCCAACACTTGGCTATCACAATGAAATACCACTTCACAGAGGTGAGATTAGCCATCATAAACAAATCAATAAACAACAAGTACTGGCAAGAATGTGGAGAAAAGGGAACCCTAGTGTACTGTTGGGAATGCAGACTGGTGCCACCACTATGGAAAACAGTATTGAATTTCCTCATAAAACTGAAAATGGAACTGCCTTTTGACCCAGAAATTCCACTGCTGGGATTATATCATAAGAACATCACTTTCTTAACTTCATTATGACTGATGCAACTTTAGAAAACCCAAAACTTTTGTTATCTTTGTAACAGAGCATGTAGACCAAGGAACTATCCAGTGTAACTCACTGTGTTCAAAGCAATCAGACTTCTCCAATCACTGTCTCTCAGAGATATCCAAGGGCATATCTGGAGCCAGTGCAGTGGGTATTTGGGGGGGAGGGCTGTGATACTAACCTGTAGCTCACAGGATTGGTGTCAAGGCAGCTGAAGCTTACTTAGGGAGAAACAAGAACCTCCTCACAAAGGCAATGCAAGGAGACATTGACAGGACACTAGCCCTAGAGCTCAGGATTTCCATGGCTTAGATTTTCTGCACCTCTTCTGCTTTCCACTGGAAGCAGTGTTCTGGGTGTTCTGTTGATGGCAGCAAGATTGATGGGCTTGCCTGCTTTGCAATCTGAGAGTGTTGCGTGTGTAAGACAGCAGTTGTCAAATCAGGTTCCAGGGGCAGAATCGCTTAGGAGGCTTCCTATAGAAAGGTCGCTAACCAGGCAAGCCACCAAGAGACCATTCAACTTGGGAGAGCCAGCTTGCATTCTGCCAACAACCCCACATCTGTGCCCTAAGAACAGCTGTCATGTCCTAACAGCTACTAATCTGTACCTGAAGCCAGATCATTACACATCTGCCTCAGACTAAATCTCAGCTGGTAGTATAAAGCATTTAATCTTTCCAGAAATTTATTGCCAGATATTAATTAAAAAAGCAGTTTCAGAAATTCCTAAATGAACCAGGTTAGTTTGACAAGTTTGTGATAAAGAAATGTTAGATTTGCAGTGCATGTCACACTATAAACTACCTGTAAATCCCCTGGAGAATCTTGTTTTAAATGCAGATTTTGACTGAGAGGGGCTGGGACAGTCCTGAGATGCTGCACTTTCAACAAGCTCCCCAGTGATGCTGCTGCCAGTGGGTACCAGGCCACAGCTGAAATAGCCAAGACCAAACAAGGTGCAAGCCAAACCCTAGATGGGCCAGGCCAAGGAAGCTACATGGTTTCTGATGGGAAATGCACAACTGGGTGTGCCACCCTTGGGCACCAGGTAAATAATGGTCATGATAATGATCACACTATTGGCTTCAGATGTGGGACTCCAGGGGCCCAATCTATAGCCCAATGGAAGGGACTTCCCTTTTATTATGGAGTTCTGGACTGAAGAGGCAGACACCCGAGTCACGCAGGGAGAAATGGAAATAACAGTTCCACCACTGATAAAGCCTGGATGAAAGATGTAGACTTAAGTGGGCAGTCACCATAGGCTTGAAAATCTCCCCCCCAGTTGTACAGATGAGCCCCAAAAATATATAAGAAAAATCTTGGAGGACTTCAAGAAAGATAAAAACAGCAACACACCTATACTAGGGGATTTTAACACCCAAATGTCAACAATGGATATATCATCCAAACAAAATATCAGTAAGGATATTGCAGCATTGAACAATGACCTAGACCAAATGGATTTAACTGAATATATATGTATGTATGTGTATTTATGTATGTATGTATGTGTATATATATATATATATATATATATATATATATATATATATATATATATATATATATATATGGATGTCCCTTCCATCCCAAAGAAGCAAAATAGACATTCTTTGAAAATACACATGGAACATATTCAAATATACACCAAATGATAGGACACAGAACAAGCCTCAACAAATTTGAGAAAATCGAAATCATATAAAGCACCTTCTCAGACAACAAGGTTCTGAAACTAGAGACCAACCTCAAGGAAAAAACTCAGAAACACTCAAATTCATGGAGATTGAATAGTATGCTATTAAACAATGAATGGGTTAATAAAGAGATCAATAAAGAAATGAAAAAGTTTCTGGAAACAAATGAAAATGAACACATGACAGTCCAAAACTTATAGGACATAGGGAAGGCAGTCCTGACAGGGAAGATGATAGCAATACAGGCATATCTGAAAAACACAGAAATATTAAGTATAAACAACCTAACTCTACAGCTACAACAACTGGAGGAACAACAACAAACAAAGCCCAGAACAAGTAGAAGGAGGAAATAACCAAGATCAGAGCAGAATTAATTGACCTACAGACTAAAAGAACAATTCAAAGGATTGATAAATCCAGGAGCTGGTTCTTTGAAAACATAAACAAAATCAACAAGCATTTAAGCAGACTCATCAAGAAAGGAAAAAAGAGAGAGAGAGGATGCAAATACATTAAATCAAAAATGAAAGAGGAAAAATTACAACTGATACCCCAGAAATACAACGGATTGTATGAAATTACTAGGAGCAACTTTAGGCCAAGAAATTTGAAAACCTGCATGAAATGGGCAAATTTCCAGAAAAATACAAAACTGAATCAAGAAGAAGCTGAAACCCTACACAGATCAATAAAAACTGGTGAAACTGAGGCAGTAATAAAAAAAACTCCTGGCACACAAAAGCCCTGGACCAGGCAAATTCACAGGATAATTTTACAAAACATTTAAGGAAGCACAAACCCCTATTCTTCTCAGACTCTTGCAAAAAAATCCAAGAAAACGAAATATTCACAAAATCTTTCTACGAGCTGAGCATCATCCTAATCCCAAAGCCAGATAAAGACACAACAAAGAAAGAAAACTACAGGCCAATATCGCTGATGAACATAGACGCTAAAATCCTCAACAAAATATTGGCAAACCGCATCCAGCAATACATTAAAAAGATCATACACCAGGATCAAGTGGGATTCATCCCAGGGATTCAAGGGTGGTACAAAATTGGTAAATCAATAAATGTAATACATCACATAAACCAAACAAAAGAAAAAAATCACAGGATCATATCAATAGATGCAGATAAAGCATTTGACAAGGTACAGCACCTATTTATGATAAAAACACTCAGCAAAGTGGGAGTAGAGGGAGCATACCTCAACATAGTAAACACCATATATGAGAAACCTACAGCCAACATCATACTCAATGGGCAAAAACTAAAAGCTTTCCCTCTAAAATCAGGAACAAGACAGAGGTGTCTGCTTGCACCACTCCTATTCACAACATAGCATGTTTTTTTCAGTGTTCTTCTTGTGATTGATTGCTAGTTTCATAGCATTGTGGTCAAAGAATGTGCTTGATATGATTACACTTTTCTTAACTTTACTGAGACTTGTTTTGTGCCCTAGTATGTGTTCTACCCTAGAAAACATTCCAATGTGCACTTAAACAGTTTGTATATTCTGATGCTTTAGGGTGAAATGCTCTGAAGATATCAATTAAATACATTTGATCCAATGTATTGTTTAAAGATGCTGTCTCCTTGTAGATTTTCTGGTTTAGAGATCTATCCTTAGAAGTCAACAGGGTGTTAAAATCCATGACTATGACTGTATTCCCTTTCTGTCTTTTTCTCACTTTATGTCCATAAAGATTTGCTTTGCATATTTGGGTTCTCCTATGTTGGGTGAATAAATGTGTACTAGGGCTATATCCTATTGTTGCATTGTTCCCTTTATCACTGTGCAGTGTCCTTCTTTGTCTCTTTCTACTGCCTTGGTTTTAAAGTCTATTTGGTCTTATATAAGACAAAAACATTTTTTTGTTTCCATTTTTCATGAAATATCTTGTTCCATCTCTTTACCATTAGTCTGTGGGTATATTTAGATCTGGAGTATCAGGTCCTGGAGGCAGCATGTATATGGGTCTTGTTTTCTTATCCATTCAGCTACCCTACATCTTCTGGTTGGATCAGTTAAGCCATTTACATTTAAGGTGATTATCGATAGATAGGCATTTAGTTCCATTTTATTGTTAGACTACTTTCCTCTGTTTTTTATTTTTCTTTTTTAAGTTTAAAGTATATTTTATTGATTATGCTATTACAGTTTCCCCAATTTTTATCCCTTTATCCCCCCTCTTCCCTGCACTGCCCAACCCTCCAGCATTCAACCCCCCTTAGTTCATGTCCATGGGTTTTACATATAAGTTCTTTGACTTCTGCGTTTCCTATACCACTCTTTACCTCTCCCTGTCTATTTTATGGTCATCAAATATGCTTCTTATTCCCTGTACCTCCCCCTCATTTTCCCCTCCCCCTCCCTACTGAAAAACTTCCACGTGGTGTCCATGATTCTATTCCTGTTCTAGTTGTTTGCTTAGCATTTGTTTTCATTTTGTTAGGTTGAGTTGTTTTAAAGGAATTTTTTAAAGATTTTATTTATTTATCTTTAGAGGGTAAGGAAAGGAGAGAGGGAGAGAAATATCAATGTATAGTTGCCTCTCGTGCATCCCCTGCTGGGAACTGGCCTGCAACCCAGGCATGTGCCCTGACTGGGAATCGAACCTTGATTCTTTGGTTCATAGGCCCACATTCATTCCACTGAGCTGCACCAGCCAGGGCAGGTTCAGTTGTTGATAGTTGTGAGTTTACCATTTTAACTGTTCATAGTTTTTGTTCTTCTATTTCTTAGATAAGTCCCTTTAACATTTCTTATAATAAGGGCTTGGTAATGATGAACTCCTTTAACTTGACCTTATCTGGGAAGCACTTTATCTCTCCTTCCATTCTAAGTATAGCTTTGCTGCATAGAGTAAACTTGGATGTAGGTTCTTGCCTTTCATGACTTCAAATACTTCTTTCCAGCCCCTTCTTGCCTGTAAGGTTTCTTTTGAGAAACCAGCTGATAGCCTTATGGGAACTCCTTGTGGGTAACTGTCTCCTTATCTCTTGCTGATTTTAGGATTTTCTCTTTGACTTTAATCTTGGGTAACTTAATGATAATGTGCCTTGGTGTGTTCCTCCTTGTGTTTAATTTCTTTGGGACTCTCTGGGCTTCCTGGAAATCTATTTCTTTTGCCAGATTGGAGAAGTTGTCTTCATTATTTTTTCAAATAAGTTTTCAATTTCTTGCTCTCTTCCTCTTCTCCTTATGGCACCCCTATGATTTGGATATTGGAGTGCTTATACTTGTCCCAGAGTTTCCTTAGCCTCTTCTCATTTTTTTTTTTTTGAATTCTTGTTTCTTCATTCTGTTCCAGTGGGATGTTTATTTCTTCCTTTTGTTCCAAATCACTGATTTGAGTCCAGGTTTCCTCCCTTTCACTGTTGGTTCCCTGCATATTTTGCTTTATTTCATTTTGGATACCCTTCATTTGTTCCTTCATTTTGTGACCAAGCTCAATCAATTCTGTGAGCATCCTGATTACCAGTGTTTTGAACTTTGCATCAGATAGGTTGGCTATCTCCTTGTCACTTAGCTCCTTTTCTGGAGCTTTTATCTCTTCTTTCATTTGAGTTATAGTTCTTTGTCTTGGTGCACCTGCTATGTTGTTAAGGGCAGAGCTTTGGGTATTCACCAGGGTGGGTCAACTCTCTTTGCTGCTGCTGTTGTGGTGCTGTCTGTGGATGAGGGGTCAGAGAGGGAACAATGTCGCTCACTTTCTCCTGTCTAGCCCCATTTCCCAACCAACTCTACTGTGAGACTGGACATTTCTGTCACTTTTGCAACTCCCACTGGATTCTACATCCAGAATTTTGAGTCTTTAGTTTCCCTGATCCGCCTGCGCCTGCCTTGTTGATGGTCCTCTCCACCCCTCTGCCCATCTCCACCCCTCCTACCATTCTGGATGAATGTTTCTTTAACTCCTTGGCTGTTGGAGTTTCACACAGTTCTACTTTCTGGCAGTTCTGGTTGTTTATTGTTTTAAAATTAGTTGTTATCTTTTTTTTTTTGGTTGTGTGAGGAAGTGAAACATTTCCACCTATGCCTCCATCTTAGCTGGAACTCTGGCACAGATAAATTTTTAACCTGGGAATCTCTGCTACCCTCCATATAAGTGAACTTGCCTGAACACCCGCACAGATGCATTTAGATTCACTCAAAGCCAGGACTTTCCTGTGGGGCAGGGACCAGTCAAGAAACAGTGGGGGGTGGTTAATTATTTTTTCTGTTTAAAATTTCACCTAACATGTCCACCAAGGACCATTTCTCACCTCCTAAGAGGATTCCAGGGTTGTTTTTTGTTTGTTTGTCTGTTTGTCTGTTTGTTTGTTTTAGAATTTGGCTTTGGTCAATATTTGCTCCTCATCTACAATTTATAATGAGGCATTAATGTGTGACCAGCTAAATAAGCTCTTCCATCTGTGCATGTGTTCAGCTCCCAGATTCAAATAAGAGTCCCATTAAAGTCCTATTGCAAGTACCAGAGTGGCTTCATAAATCTTCTATGTATCTTCAGAGTTCTATTCCAAGGCCCAGTATGTTATAGGCACAATCAGATTCTACTCACACCCCATTTAGAAAACAGAGAGTGTGTTGGAAGAGTCCCAAGAAATGAAGACAAGGTATCTAAACATCAGGGTTTAAGGTAACACTTTCCACTTAAAGGGCTGTGGCTATCATACTGGATCAAGGGTGAGCTATGGGAAAGCAGGGGACTTCTGCAGGGAGTAGGAAGCCTCTGTCAGGGTGAGCGCAGGAGATTCCGTGCAGCTTTCAGAGGAGGCAGCAGTGATGAGCATGTGGGCATACCAGGTTCCAGTATTGGACAGGAGGGCACATGGGGGAAGACCAGAGGAAGGGTACTTTCATGCAGGAAAATGCTGGTACTGATCATGCCAGCACCTGGCAGACTCAGCTCTCAACAAATTTCAGACAATCCCCAAATTATGTTTGATTCTCATTGGCACCTTCCTTCTATAGGCCTTCTTTTACTAAGTGGGTCTCAGGGTCTAACTTTTTGTCATCTGATAGATGTCATTCATAGTACTGAGAAGTGAAATGAATTTTGAGGTAGAAGATGAGCAAAGAATGGGATGGGTGGGGATATCATGGATTCTAAATGAATTCAAGTAAGGAGTCTAGTCTCCACCCTTCCACAACTATCCATGTGATTCTGGGAAAATTACCATGCCCTGTTGACATCAGATTCTTCATCTGTGAAGTAAGTGGGTTTGACAAGCCCTGTCTTGTAAGACTTAAGAATATATGGGGAGTTTGTAAGCACCTCGCTCAATGCCTGGTGTATATTGGAACTTTGATGAATGGCAGTTATTTCTAATATTGTTTTTATCCCAGTCCCTTCCATTCTCTCTTCTCACACTGTGTTTACTTGCCAGTTATCCAGGTCATATTAGAGAATATGCAGCTCAGTAGGACACAGAATATTCAATCAGCAAAAAAAGATGTTCCCTAAATAACACTCAGTAAATGTTCACAGTTAAAGGATATCTGTTCAAATTCAGTTGTGGGGGAGCCTTTCCAGCTGGATACAATACAAAGCTTCTAGAAAGAGTCAAATAACAACACTTTTCCTCCATCCAAGCTGCTCTTAGATCCAAAGAAACCCTTTAATTTATTTCACCCACACCCAAAATCTAGTCCTTGCTAATAATTAGCCAAATTACACTCAATATCATGAACATTCAAACTTAACTCTGCTGTGGACTTTGAATGCCCCAGGCCAGGAGAAGAGTGCCCATCCAGTTACTTAAATGCTCAGTAACCACAGTTCTGCAGAAATATGTGGAAATGATGGATATAAAACTCCTAGTCCTTGTACTGTCCAGTGATACTGGGACTGTGTGCAAGAAACTTTCTTCCTAACCAGGCGATTTCTTTTATTCATCCATGATCCAGTAAGAACTTCAGAGAAATTCTTCATTTCAGACTTCCTCTCACACTCAACACACACCAACTGCCACTGCTATCACCCAGCTTCATTATAATCAACCCCCCACAGAGGGACTTGCAGTTTCTCAAAACTCCAGAATGCCCTGGCTCAGGCCATTTACACTTGAGTGCACTCCCTTGGCACCCCATCACTTCCCCCCTTCTTTTGCCTGTTCTGTAGGACTCGGGGGACACCTCAACATTTTCCTTATGTGACTGTGGCTCTTACACTGTCATTCTATGGGTGGGTGTGTCCTGCTTATACTAGTGTCCCCCCCCCACCACTAACACAGGGCCATCCAGAGGATAAAGGCTCAGTGAATACCTAGGGCAGGGGTCCACAACCCAGGGGTTGTGGACCAGTACCAGTCCATTGCTTATTAAGAACAAGGCTGCAAAACAGGAGGTGAGTGGCAGGCGAGTGAGTGAAACTTCACTGACATTACCACTTGAGCTCTGTCTCCTGTGCTCCCTTCCCATCTGTGGAAAAATTGTCTTCAATGAAACCAATCCCTGGTGCCAGAAAGGTTGGGGACCCCTTATTTAAGGTATAAATGAGTCAGTGAGAATACATTTTACTTATTACTGTTTATTTTTCTACATTCTTGAATAAGCTAAGAAAATCCAGGTGTGTGTGTGTATTACACAATGACAGACTAAAAATAATATAAGGATTCAAAAATTACCTATTTAATTTTTTTTATTTTACTAAGTTTTTTCACATTTTCAAAAAAGAATCTTATTCCAATGCTATATTACCTCATTACAGGCTACAAATAAAATGTAAGTTTTCTCAATTTGTTTTACAAAATAGCAAAACTCTTTTAGCCTGGATATGTCATTTGTAACCTGTATCATTTTTTTACTCAACCTGTTTCATTCATAAACTTAGATTCTGAAGCTAATAAACATTCTACTTAAAGTAACATTTTAAAGTACCAAAATAGAAGATATATTTCTAAGTCACCCCAATAGAACAGAAACACAAAGATATTATTCACTGTGACTCCCTCAGGCCCAGTCTGGCCCTCCACTACATGGCACAAGAACTTGCACTGGCTGTGGCAGTAGTACTATCTGTGGTGTCAATTCTGGCTTGGTTCCTCTGTTCTTCATCTCTCAAAGCCTCCTCATACCAGTGTGGGAAGGATCTGGGGTCAGTCTCATTGATCTGGGCCAAAAACTCCAGGACTTTCATCTTGCTGGTTTCAGCATGGGCCCTGGGACCCCACAGGAACTCGTAGCGTGCAGGATCACTGTTAGGCACTTGCCGGTACTCCAAATACTGTTCCTGTACCCACTCTTTGGTGATGAGCTCCCTAGGCTCCCCATAGATGCAATGTTCCCTCCCGGCATGCAACCCCATTACATTTAGTGCTTCCCATATCTTCTCTTCAGGTACACAATTACCATCCACAAAGATTATACTTAGGATAAATATCAGAAGGCCGGTCTTGGGCATACTATGCTCATTGCTCACCATCCCATCATAGGTGAGGCCCAGTTTAGTGACTAAGACATAGGAGTGTTTGATCGGGTCCACTTCCTTTACATCAATGCCATAAACCAGCTGCATGCACTCAAGGGCTTCACTAAAGATTACAGCAAAGTGGTTTTGGTACTCTTTGATGATGCTAGTCAGCATTTCTTCCTTTGTGGTCAGCTCCTTTCTGTGATACTTCAAGAGCAGGAACCTAACCAGATCAGCTACCTTATCATCAATCACATATCTTGGCAAAACCTCTGTGTGTGACAGGGCCTGAGAGGTACTTGGACCCTCCTCTTTCTGGCTGCTGGATTGGCTCAATGGAGTGACAGTGGCAATGGAAGTAGTGGAGGGGCAGGCACTTGGAGGGCTCTGGGGAGAACTTGGTGTTCCAGCAGCAGCACAAACCTCCTCTGGGGTACTAGAGGAACTTGAAACCAAAGGATAGGGAGAGGAAGAGGAGGAGGAAGAGGAGGGGAAAGAGGAGGAGCAGGTGGAAGAAGATGAGGAAGAATCCTCTTCCTCAGCCTCAGGAATCTGTGCATCCACATGGCCCTGTGCTTCCCTGTGGGATGGATGGTCTTCCTCAAGCATGTAGCGTTGTCGTTTTGGAGCTCGAGGCATGATGACTTCGTGTCAGGTAGCCAAAGCAGTATGGGCAGGGGGTGTGTGATGGGAATCCACAGGCCTGGGGGAGAGGGAAAGTATAAGTAGCCTCAGGTGAGATGCACATCCTTAGCAGTTCTGACAAGGGTGACCTAAAGGTATCCTCTTTAGGGGTGTTTTTGGGCTTCACTGAGGTGTCTCCTCCTGAGTGGCCTGTGCCCCAAGATCCTGAAAAAGTCAGATGGTCAAGGTGCAATTGTCACAGCCTGAGGTTCTGTAGCCTACAATGGGGTGGGGTCAGGTGCTGTGGTGTCTCCCCTATTCTGGCATGGAAGATACTCTAGTGACACATTCAGGGAAGGCAACTCACCTTGACTGTTGTCACTGCCTAGATCTTCTAAGCTCTGTGACTTGTGTTCATGTGCCTCAGACGAAAGCTTTTACCTCCTGGTTCTTAGAGCCCCTATAATAAGAAATAAGGTAACACCTCAGAGTCCAAAGGGCATACACAGTCATGAGCCTCCAGTGCTGACAAGAGAGAGGATAAGACTCTGTGAGGTCCCCACTGCTCTGGGATAGATGATCTCCTATGTGATCACTCAGGGTCCTCACATTTTCCCTGGCAGGGCCTGTGACCCTCCCATTGCTGCTCTGAGACGAAACTCTCAGAACAAGGCTACACACTCCCTGATACTGAACAGAAGAAAGTGAAGTGTCCCCAACACCTGGCCACACCTGCCCAAAACCCCTCAAGAGGGACATAGCAAAACACAGCCTAACTTTGTGTGATCCATCAGTCCTGAATGAGGAGTCCCCTCAGTCCTAACTTCGATCTGACAGGGTTTAGAATAACTCCTTCTGTTGACTTTAGCCCACTTTCCTTTAAATTAAAATCTCATATTCATGGGACACTGAAGGAGGAAGTGAGGGACAACACAGATAGCCACCATGTCCTGCTTCCTCTCATGGTTGACAGAAGTGGCAAAATGGGGCTGGGATTCCATCTGTTCTGATATGAGGTGTTCCCTCAGTCTTCATTCTGAGTCTTGCAAGGGAGCAAGACTCAGGAGCAGGGGAAAATCTGGGCTCCATGTGTTTTAGGCATCAGGGTTACTTTCGTCAAAGTACACACCTTAAAAGGAGTCACAGCTTGGGATTTGTCCCTTTACTGACTTAAATGTGGTTCCCTCAGTCCAAATCTCTCACCTGCCAGAGGCCTGACGCCCCAGCCAAAATAAGGGTATCCTCAGTATGACAACCCTGTCTTGCATCTCTCAGAGCTGAAAGTAGAAGTGGGGCAGATTTCTGTGAGGCAAAATTTATTCTAGAGTAGAATTTACCCTCATTCTTCCCTCATGGTCAATGGTTTGGCTTAATGTAGTATCTGAGTGCCCTTGCTCTGCTGGCCATATCCTGCACCCTTAAGTGTAAGAATTCCCAAGAGCAAATAGAGTAGTAATCTCAATGGGAAAGCTATTCCAGAAACCCCAAGGCTGAAATCAAGTGCAGGTTTCTGTGGGCTCCTCACTGTTCTGGGGCCCAGGGTCCCCACAGTCCTACCTTAGGGTCGTACCATGACTGTGGAAGGTGCTGGGACCATCATCTGAGAGTCTGAGAATCCTTATATTGTACAAACCCCCAGGCTCTCTGAGACCCAGATACAGAAATAAGGAAATGCCCCCTGTGGTCATCCTCCTGTGAGGCATGATACACTGACTCTGTTGTCTGATTCAGGTACCTTCAGTCTCCCTCAATGTCCTCATCTTGAATCTGGGAAGCTTTTCTGCCCTCTCCTCTACAAACCAGAACCCCCACTCTTTATCTGTGTTTCCAGACTAAGATCCACTGTGGAAGTCAGGACACACTGCATGTGGTCATCTGTCATAGGGTCTCCCATGGCTGAGAGCAGTGGTGGGCTTCTGTGCGTTTCTCTCTGTTGTGGGATCCAGGAGCCTCACCTTATTTCTGGCAGGTCTTGACCCTACCCTATGCCAAGCTGAGGTCCCTCTGTAGAACTAAGGTCCCATGAATCACAGGAAGCCCGAAGTACCTGTAAGACCAGGATACAGAAGTCAGGAGATGCTGCCTTGTGTGGTAATTTGGCCCACAAACGGGACTCCCAGGACAGACTCTGTTCTAACTTTCAGGGTCCCTCAGTCCTCCCCCAGGGTTCTCACCATAACCCTGGCAGGATCCGGCCCTGCCCTCTGCCGATACGGGGTCCTACTTATAGCCCCCACCCCAGTCTCTGAGACCCAGATGCGGAAATAAAAAAATGCCCCTTGTGGTCATCCTCTTGCGAGGCTTCTCACATTGACTTCGTCAGTTCCTGGGCTTGGGCTCTCCTGATCAGGGCAAAAATCCTTATGCAAAATCATGTGATTCTCTCAGACACAGATGCAGAAGTAAGAAAATGCCATGTTTGGTCATTCTCTCATGAGTCTTGCTGGACTGATTATGTTCTGGGGTCCAGGGTCCCTCAGTGTCCTCACTTTGCAGGACTCTGGCAAGTGTTGGGCCCACCCTCTTCTTATCTGGGGTCCTACTCCTTATACCAAGACCCCAGAGTCTCTGACACCCAGATGCTGAAGTAAAAAACACCCCCTGCAGTCATCCTCCCCTGAAGCCGGTTCGATTGACCCTGGCAGATCCTAGGCCTGCCCTCTGCCGATCTGGGGTCTTAGTCCTTATGCCAAACCCTGAGATTCTCTCAGACTCAGTGCACAAGTGGGGAGACTCAGCGTGTGTCCCTCCCACCTTGGGGACTCCCAGGATGGCCTCTTCTGGGGCTCAGGGTCCCTCTGTCCTACCTCGAGGTCCTCACTTTGACTCTGGCAAGTGTTGGGCCCACCCTCTTCTTATCTGGGGTCCTACTCCTTATAGCAAGCCCCCCAGAGTCT
>PVKM010011888.1:0-32555 GCA_004027735.1 Carollia perspicillata | reverse complement strand
GGGTGGGCTGGGATGGAAGTAAAAGACAGAAAACTGTACTTGAACAACAATTAAAATAACATAAAATAAAATAAAATAAAATAAAAACATACTGAATATTTCATCTACTTACATCAAATCCTTTGGGATTTAAGAAGTTAGAGTTCTCACAGAATGTTTCCATTCCTTCCCTTTCCATATCACATTTCAAAATGGGAACTAAGTAAGTATATTTGTATATACATAAACAGAATCACTATAAGTGTGACAGCAACAAACTCAAGCTGATACTCAAACCCAAATTGTCGCAAATGGTATTGTCATCGGTGACATGATTTTCTGAAATGGTAAGCAATGAACAATGGTAAAACTCTGCAGGTAATCATCTATAACCTACCCTTTGTAGTTTCATTCCTGGAAAATATAATGCTTTTAAACTACTTATCCACCTATCTATGTATCTATCATATATCCAATCTGTTTTTTGTAAGATAATCATATGTAGGCTTTTCAACCAAATGAATGTCCAGTTGGACATTTCAAAGTCATATAGGACACAGGACAATTTCTTATTGTGTGTATTCATCTCATCCATTGCATAGTGGCTTGCACCCCCAGACTGTACCCACTAAAGGCCAACAGTATCCTCCCAAATGGGACAACCTAAATCATTTCCAGAAATATCTAAAAAGCCTCCTGATGGTTGTGCTCCATTTGTGAACCAATGTCTAACAGCAACACCAAAGCCAACACCCTCCCATGCTCTCCTGCAAAATTTATCCTGTGGTTCCCACAGGAACAACCTGTGCTGACCTTCTTCCTTTATCTCTTTTAGAGTTGACAAGCTGGCCCCTTACTTCTGACTTGGTTTGCCACTAACCCTTTTATTTGGACCACATTTCTCCTACCTCTGAATTCCCATTCTATTGATTATCTCTGGGGTTCATATAATTCATTAACTCCTAGCCCATGCTTAGCTTTGAAAGTTTTATAAGAACATATGTTGTCTCTCTAAATTAACTGTAATCTTAAAAGCAGTATTTTCAGTATTTCCATTAACACAGTTCTATACAAGCACTGTGCACTAAGGCTGAGTTAATAAAGCTAAAAGCCTAGGGAAGTGGATTTTGTACTTTCTGGAGTTGTGAGAATGCAAATTGGAGCAATCCAGACTGTAACTCAAAGTGCCAGGTCATGATACCACCTGAATGGTAATCCCATGGTACAAATTCATCTGAACCCAACTCACAGTGCCTGGCGCTCTTACTCATACCTATTTTGAATTTATTTTATGACTCTCAGAAACCAAACCTTCTACCTTCTCTAAAGCAGTTCTCAAACTGCAGCCTGTCTATACTGCAGGTGTCAGAATCAACTGGAGATTCTTGTTAAACAAGATAAAGCAAACAAAAAAAACCAACATTAGAGCTGTTCATAAAATCTACCATTTGAGAAACACAGCTCTGTCTAATAAGTGCGCACTCAATTAAGCTAGTTCCTTCATTATGAAACCATTCAACCATGCTTCTTGAATATCAATAGGACTTTTACATTAAGTAGGGAATCCAGTCAAAATGACAAGGCAGCCTCTAAGTTCACCCTTAAAATTCTACAGACTATAAATCTCATAAAGACCAAAGTCAAGGAGTAGAATCATTTTAGCAGTTGACTTTTAGTTATACTCCCTAATCTATTTCAGGGTTTCAACATTTTGTATTTGCTCATTTATTCATCAGTGTTTTATTTCTCCAATGCATCATTTTGGGAATCAAAATTAATATTTCATTTCTTAATATACTCAAATACACACATTTGAAAAAAATAAATTCATGCTTAAAGGCCTTCATGAGACAAATTTCTGGAGTGAAAAAAAATCAAGAATGGGTAATTCCCAGCAGTGCATTTCTTCTGCTGGATTTGAACCCCAGTACTATCTATCCTCTTTGCTACTATCTCCTATCCCCCCTTTCCCTACTTGGGCCTGGAACATATTGGAAAATTCATGAGAATAAGTGAATGAAACATTCATATAAAAAGGGACTGGAATACTCGACATTAATGACAAGTGACAAATCATTTACTTAGTAAATATTTGTGACTTCCCACTATACAGATTAAGGCCATGGCTGCTGTTTGCAAGAAGTTAAACCTAATAAACACAATAGCTACATTTATGGAATATTTAATGTGTGTCAGGTACTGTGTTGAGTGTTCCACAGATATTATCTCATTTAGTACTTATAGCAACCCCAGGGACACAGCTACCCCTCTCTGCATTTTGCAGATAAGAAAACTAAAGCTCAGAGAAGTAAAGTATCTTTCCACTTATAAGTAAAAAAACCCACAATACCAGTCAAGATCTATCTGACTCCCAAGTCTGTGCTCTTAATCATACCACCCTCTGTTCCAAGTTGGTGTGATGGGAGATATATGTACAAAGAAAGACAGTGATCAGAGAGGTGGAGGTCACAGGGCTGATCAGGATGAAGCATCGGGAGCTAATAATAACATTATAAGGAATGAGTTTGGAGCCAGACGTGATGATGGAAGGCAGCAATGGGATTGTAGGGGCTGAGGCTGCTGTTGGGAGAAAACTGGGATATGCCAAATAAAAGAGGGCATTCTGGGGATGGAGGCCAAGAAGGAGGTAGCACTGTCCCACTAAATGTACAGGTGATAGTGGAAGTCCCTGATGAGCAAACAGACAGAGTAAATGAGTCAGAAGCTTGTGGGAGATGCAACTGGAAGCAGACAAGGTGAGAGGAGCCCACACACCTGCCTGTTCTATGCCTCATAAGTGGCCTGCAAACAAATTGCATGCACTTCACATAAGCCTGTGGCCTTTGTTTTCCAGCTCAGCCAGCCAAAGCCTGTGAGTCATGCCCTGGCCCTTCACATCTGTCCTTAGCCAATTGTCTGCAGCTATCCAAAAGGAGGGACAATGAAATTACATACCTGGCTTTCACTACAGGCAGGGATGACTGCGATCATTGATGGGGTAACTTCTAGAATTCAGGCTCAGTTTGGAGAGTCACCAAGAAGTGGATTACAGCTGCCAAGGGCTTCTGTGACCCACTTCCAGCACCATGGGCAGGAGCACCTGGATCTGAGACCATGGCTAAGGGAGGACTACCCTCTAGGTGGGCCATGGAGCATTCACCTGTGGTCCATGTCTCCTCCCTGAATCTGTAAGAGCCACTGAGGCCATTTCTTCTCGCTGCCTCTTCTTTCCTGAGGACATGGACGACAGCCTCTCTGGTCAGGCAGGGTTTTTTTGAGGAACAGGAGACTTGGTACATTCAACAGGAGTGCATAGGAGCGTGTGCCTCTGTCAAGCTCTGTGCAAAAAGGTGAATCCCTCTCTCACCAAGAAGTGACACTTGTATTCTAGTAAAATCTCCAAATCAAACTTAACACAACATTCAATGTTAAATGCTTAGGGAAAAGGCACCACCAAACCTATATGTCAAACCTAGTACTAGACATTTGATATGGAACCATCTTGTGTAATTATGATCACAACAACCCTAAAAACTGCCTGCTTACAGATGAGAACTGAGGCAGAATGAGGATAAATACGAATACACTCAGTGTGCTATCACGCTTCTTTACTCCAACGTAACTGATGTTAGGGAAGAATTTGAGCCTGATGTGAATTTGTGAATGTTTAATGAGTTCAGAACTGTGCTCTGCTAAACTGCGCTGCATGGAAATACACAGAACGCATGGCTGCACACCTGCAGTCATCCAGCATCCATTTCCGTGCACTGCCTGTGTCATGGGCCACACCATCCACATCTGGCATGATAACTTCCCATCCCATTTCAGACAACCCTGCTTCCACCACTTTACAATTGCCCACAAGCTGCCACCTTCCCAAGCCCACTGTCACAAGTAAGTGACAGGCCTTTTTCAGGGCAAAATGAAGTATTTATTGTCATACTTATGTATTTCCCAGCTATTTAGCAAGTATAAACTGCAGGTATTCAATTCCTATCTCTTTTTTAATGTTTCACTAAGTTTTCATGCGTTTTGTCCCTAGCCTCATTTTCCCCATAAGCTCTGTGGTTTTTATGGCTGATTTTGAAAAGCATAGTGATTTTTGGGGTACACATGATATGTTATAGCATAACTATTTGTAACTTGCTCAAGATCACATGGCTTAATGGTGGCCCAGCAGAGATTCAGGCACAATCTGCTAAGGGACCCAGTCTAGCTTCTTAACTCCTATATTTTTCTGTTTTGACATATATGATCTCTTCTAACTTTCACAGCAGCCTTAAGACAATCTCATAATTCCCATTTTACAGTTGAAGAAATTGAGATTAAGAAATTAACTCACTCCAGGAAAACTAGAACTAAGATAACCATAAGACATAACTTTGAAATTCACACTCAGGTCTGTTGTCCTCTAAGTACATACGCAGATCAGGATTCCACTGTCCATATAAACAGTAAGCGTTGGTGGTGAAGGGGTAATGTCACAGCCCTAAACAGGTCTTCAGAGATAGTTCACTAATTCAACTCTACTTGATCAGGTAAAGAATATGTCATCAACATTTGAAGCCATTATCTGAACTATTTATTTATTCACTCATTTTTTTGTTGTTTCTTTATTCATTCCTTTTTTCATCAAGTATTTATCTACTGGTGCAATGTCATTCCCTCTCTCTGGTATGCTCTAATTCTAATACCTGACCCTTAAATCTTACCTGATACATCACTCCCATGGCTGCTTTCCACAGTCTATGCCCCATCTGACCAGGTAGGAATTCTTTTATTAACAGTATCTTTTGCCGAACTTTTCCAATACTACTAGCTAAGATGGCATGACTATTGTTGAAGCGTTTCTTGAACATCTTCCCCCAGGTGATAGCAAGTTCAATGAGAGCAGACCATACTTGTGTTTAGTTTCATGTGTGTCCCCAGCATCCAGTGCCATTCTAGAAATATAGTAGGTACCCAATAAATACTTGACTGTTTTATGTATAACCTTGGACCTGGCACCGATATAAAATGAAGCCCAGAGCAGAGAAAATATCTTCAACCTAGACAGACCTCTCCTCAACAAATAAAGTTTTAAAGTTTATTAAAATGCTTGAGCTGGAAGGATATATCCCTGTAGTGTGTGCCCAAAAGATCTGCAAAGAAAAAGTGTCTGACAGACAGAAGATGGATTCACAATGGCTTCTATAAATGGCGTGTGAAATCAGCAGGTTTCCTTGGTCTTTTATTTGTTTCTGGATGGAATCCTAGGCAGGAAAGATAACCTTTGACACAGAACAATTCGGAGCATCATATGTAAATGTAATGAGATGATGAATTATTCTACTGTCATTATGACCATGATTTATGGGGAGACATTACCTACTAAAAGCCCAGACTGAAAGAATATTGATTTCACTTTTACTGAGATGGCCATTTAAAACTTTTTGAAGACAACCAATGACTGTTTAAAACACTAACTTCAAAAAACCCATTTCAAGCCATTTGGTGCAGAAGGGTAGGAAGATGCAGAAACAGTGATGCAGCTAATTTAAGAGTCAGTTGGACAAGGTTAGGTCCTCTCGCCCTAGATCTTTCTGGAATACCTTGTACTTCTTTTCAGCACTTGGCTGCACTCACAAAATTTTATATCAAATTCTAGTTTAGGACCACTCCTAGGTTCAAAGATTAATTTGACTTTTTCTGGGGAAATAATTTTCTTTATTCTTCTCACCCAATTTATTCTGAAATCCAGAGGCAGCAGATCAATGCTTTTTCATAGTGGTAGTGGTGGTGATAAGGAGTTTTCTCTTCTCCATTAAACGAAATAACAAAATTTTCTTAATTATATATTCACTACCATGTTGGTAGCAAATTATTCTTCCCCAGAATACCAACAGAGCAAAATGGTGAATTCAAGAAAATGGCAACATGGAGCAGGATGGTAGATTTGGTTCTATTGAAGAAATTTGAAGAAATATTTTCCTGTACTCTATAGCATCTTAAACTGTTTGACTGGATTTCCTGCCACACCAAAGGGAGAAAGGAAATTAATGTTTTTTGTTTTTTGTTTTTTTTTAGTATCTCCACTATGACAGGTATATTTATAATTATACTCTTCTCAACAAACAGCTATTATTGTTTTTATTTGTAGATAATGTAATCAAGGCCTGGGAATGGTGAGTCCAACCCTGAATTGGAACCCACCTTACCTGTCCTATATATTAAATGTTAATTTTTCTTCTGGGTGAGGCTTCTTTAATTCCTGCCATAAAATAAAAATCCTGAAGTTTTAGAGTATCTTAAGGAGATTCTATTTTAGGCAGCACAAATTGGTCATGTACGGGCTAAATATAACCCCAGGCATGACTTTTGTTGTAGTTTTTCACTGGTCATTCTCTTTTAGCTAGTATATTTTCTCAGGTATATAAACTGATAGAAATATAATTCACATATGATACAATTCACTCATTTAAAATACAAAATTCAATGGTTTTTAGTATATTTATGTAGTTAGATAACCATAATCACATTTAATTTTAGAAATCACACCTGAAAGAAACTTGTACCAGTCATTCCCATCCTTCCCCCACAACCAAATCCCCCAGCCTTAGGCAATTAGTAATCTAATTTCTGTCTGTGTATTTGCCTATTCTGGACACTTCATATTAGTAGAATCACACACTGTGTGGACATTTGTGGCTTCTTTTGATTAGCACAATGCTTTCAAGTTTTTTCCATACTGTAGCATATCATCATTGCTTTTTATGGTTGTAGAGAAATATATCCCCTTGTATGAATATGCCATATTTTATTCACTCATTCATCCGTTGATGAACGTTTGGGTTGTTTCTACTTTTTGACTTTATGAACAAAGCTGCCAGGAATGTTGTTTTAGGGTGAACTTACGTTTTCATTTCTTTTGGGTATGTATTTAGGAGTGGAATTGCTATACCATTTAGTAAATCTAAGTTTAACTTTTTTGAGGAACTGCCAGACTATTTTTCAAAATGTCTTCAAATCTTTAATTTTCCACCAGTAGTGTATGAGGATTTTCATTTCTCCACATCCTCATCAACACTAGTTACTGTCTTTTTTATAATAATCTTAATGAGTGTTAATTAATACCTCATAGTTTTTATTTGCATTTCCCTCATAGCTAAAGATCTTGATATGCTTTTGACAATTTGCATATCTTCTTTGGAGAAATATCTATTCAAATCCTTTATCCATTGTTTAATTGGATTGTTTATTATTTTATTGTTGTCATAAAAGTGCTTTGTATAATTTACATGTAAATCCCTTACCAGATTTTTGATTTGTAAATATTTCCTACCTTTTATGTGGGTTATATTTTTAATTTCTTTATGGTATCTTTTGAGCACAAAAGTTTATAATTATAAAGTCCAAGTTATCTATTTTTTGTTATTGTTGCCTGCACTTTTGATGTCTTTTCTAAGAATTCATTGCTTAACAAAGACACAAATATTTACTATTATATTTACTTCTAAAAGTGTTATAGTTTTAGCTCTTGCATTTAGATCTGTGATCCATTTTGTGTTAATTTTTGTATTTAGTGTAAGGGGCCCAACTTCATTCTTTTGTATGTGGACACCAAGTTGTCCCAGCACCAAATACTGAAAAGACTATTTTTACCTCCATTGAGATCTCCTCATGCATTTATAGAAAATTGATTTACTGTAAATGTGATGATTTACTTTTAGGTTCTCAATTTAATTTTGTTGACCTCTATATTTATTTATCTTTATGCCAGTACCATACTGCCTTAATTACTAACTTTGTCGTAAGTTTTTAAATTGGTTTGAGTATTCCAACTTTGTTCTTTTTCAAGTTTGTGTTACCTATTCTGGATCCCTGGGTTTATATATATATATATATATTCATCTTGTCAATTTTGGCGGGGAGCCTCTTTGGATTTTGAAAAGAATTTAATTGAATCTGTGGATCCATTTCAGGAGTTACTTCTCCTGAAATATCTTAATATCTTAACAATATTAAATTATCTACTCCATAAACATAGAATGACTTTCTATTTATCTGGGTCTTTCGAAATTTCTTTCAGTAACTCTGTAGTTATCAGAGTATAAGTTTTGTTCATCTTTTGTTAAATTTATCCTTAAATATTTTATTCTTTTTTGGTGATACTATAAATGAAATTTATTTCTTAATCTCATTTTTGCTTTGTCTACTGCGACTGTATAGAAATACAATAGATTTTTTGTATATCGATCTGAGTCTGCAAACTTGCTAAACTCATTTATTAGTTTTTATAAATTTAAAAATTATTTTAGAGTTTTCTGTATACAAGATTGTGTCATCTACAGATGAAGATACTTTTACTTCTTCCCTTTCAACTCGGATGCCTTTATTTCTTTTTCTTGCCTAACTTCCTTAGTAAGAACCTCAAGTATAATGTTGAACTAAAGTGGCAAAAGTGGACATTCTTATCATGTTTTTTATCTTGGAGAGAAAGTTTTCAGTCTTTTGCTTTTAAGTATAATGTTAGCTTCAGGGTTTTTGTAGATGCCCCTCAGCAGGTGGAGAAAATTTCCTGCTATTTCTAGTTTTTGTCATTAATTGTTTTAGATTTTGTTAAGTGCTTCTTTTTCATCTATTGAGATGATTATGCGATTTTTGTCCTTGCCTCTTGATATAGTATATTACACTGACTGATTTTTGGATATTAAAACCAAACTTGTGTTCTTGGGATAAATCCCACTTTTTTGTGCTATATATGCTTCTTTTTTTATACTGCTGGATTCAGTTTGCTAGTATTTTGTTGAGAATTTTGTATCTATATTAATAAGAGATATTTACTGTAGGTTTTTTTCTTGCTATGTCTTTGACAGGTTTGGATATCAGGGTAATACTGTTTTTAAAGACTGCATCAGGAAATTTAGAGACTGCATTCCTTCTCTTCTATTTTGTGGGAGAGTTTGTGAAGAATTTGTATTAATTTTTTAAATTTTTGCTAGACTTTATCACTAAAGCCATCTGTCCCTAGGCTTTTCTTTCTGGAAATGGTTTTACTTACTAATTTAATCTCTTTTCTTGTTATCAGTCTAATCAGATTTCCTATTTCTTCTTGAGTTATCTTTGGTAGTTTGTATCTTTCTATAAATTTGTCCATTTCATCTAGGTTATATAATTTTTGGCATAGTTTTTCAGAATATTCTTTTGTAATAGTTTTTATTTCTGTAAAGTTAGTAATAATGTTGCCTCTTTTATTTAATTTAGTAGTTTGTGTTCCTTCTCTCTTTTCTCTTGGTCATACCTCCTGAAGGCTTATCAATTTCATGATTCATTTTTCTAAGAAGCTAGGAGATAATCCATTTTCTTGCCTTTTCCAGTTTCTAGAGCTGCATTACTTGCCTCATGGCCCCTTCATCCATTTTCAAGTCAGCAGTGTAGCACCTTACTCCAGTTATCACCATTGCCTTCTGCCTGCTATTGTCAAATCCCCCTCTGCCTCCCTTTCACTAGGAAAAAAGTGGTATTTAAGGCTGACTGCATAATCCAGGATGATCTCATTTTAAGATCCTTAATTAATTTCATCTGTATTTTAAGACAAGCACTCACATCTGCAAAGTACCTCTTGCTATACAAGGTAACACTCCCAGGTTCTGCAGATTAGGACATGGACATATTGAGGGACAGCCTCCTGTTTGCTAAATTCAACATGTAATGACTGGAACTCTAGCAGCGCCTTAGACCATGTGAATGAGGACCACAGGCTAGGCATAGCTTAGCAGAAAACTTGGAGAAATATGTTTCCTTAATGAGTTTTCAGCACCAACACAGCAGCTTTGGGAAACAGCATATACCATATACCACACGGTATACCATAATAGTCCCTTGATTTAGTAACTCATGCTTCCCCAACTGTTCCCTTTGTAAATGAGGAAGTTAAGACATAGAGGAAGAAAATAACTTCTCCAAGGTCACTTCACTACAAATAGTGGGGTCCAGGAGCCAGGTTTCCTAACTTCATGTGAATTCAAGAAAGGCACATTCATTTTAACATTTTCCTAAACTAAATCTGAACAGAATTTAAAGCTACTATGGCAGCTTGACTACATAAATTGCTGCAGGTCTTCATTTCTCCTTAACATAGTAGCCTCTGTAATGTGACTTTATAGTCCCTCCTATAAAGCGTGAGAGTCCATTTTCTGACTGCTTGAGTGTGGACTTGCACTATAGTTTTCTCTGGCTAATAAAACATGGCAAAAGTGAGGTGATTCCAGTTTCCAGTATAGACCTCAAGAGATCCTGTGGCTTCTGCTGTCTCTGGGAACCCTGCAACTTGAGAACAAGCCTAGCATAGTCTGTTGGAAGATGAAAGATATGTGGTCCAGTCCATAAATTAACCCAAGGCAAAAGCCAGGCAAACACCAGAGCTGTGAGTAGGTCATCCTCAACCGGCCAGCCAGAGCCAGATGATCACAGACACATGAGAAAGCCAGCCAAAATCAGTCAAATCTGGACCAGAACAAAAGAACCACCCAGCTGACTCTCAAGTAATAATAAATGATTATTGTTCTAAGACTTTGAGTTTTGAGAAGTTTGTCACATTGCAATAACTCATTGATAAAGTTGACAAAAGAATAGCATCAAAATGTCTCATAAATATAAATAATAAATAGTCTGCAGATTTCATACAATTTTGAATTTTCTTTACTTATGACCTCCTCTAAATGTGATATCTATAAACTGGTGGTATACAAGATATTTTTTAAATAACATGAAAAAAACTTAAGAAATTTAACAGATGTCTTTACATTAATGTATATTAGAAAACACTGATTTTCTGCAAATAACAGTCACGCAAATTTTTTGCCCTAAATAAACTCTTAAAGAAAAAAAGTATCTCAACTTAAAGATATTAAGTAAATGATGATATGAGTGGTAAGCAGATATAGTAAAATCTGTGAAGCCGGAAAACAAATGTCTGGGGTTCAGGAAATGCTGCAGGAAGGCAGGTGACTGGAATTGGCTCTGGCTTTTAAGGCTTAGCCAAGGAGACTTACCCAAGCATTTGGCAATCCTTGGAGAATGCTGGCCTGAAGGAATTTATGTTCTGGGCACGGGACAACAAAACCAGCATAAGGCCTGTTGAGGTAATGAAGAAAACAATGTCGTCAGATAATTCAGTTTTGTAGACCCAGGCTTATATCCCCATGTGGCGAGTATGTACACAGACATGCACACATTACTTAGTGTTTACACAGGGTCTTATCTGAGAATCTTATTACCCTTCACGGGCTTTAATTAAACTCCACAATACTTCTGATGAAACAACTATTATTTTAGATGGGTAAATTGAGACACTCTTAATCAAGAGTCTTCACACTGATGAGGCAATATGCCTAAGGTCAAGCAGGAAATGATTATTCTCAGCTGCGAACAGAAGCTACTAGTCTTTCTCTTTGGTTTTGACTCTAACCACTTTACCGCAGAGCCTGAGGGAAGAGAAAATTACCTTTTTATACTGTTTCTTAGAGTATCATGAGATTGTCTCTCTCCCTGGCCTTACTCACGTTAAAGTAAGAAGAACATTTTGCTTGTCTTTTTTTGTTTTGTTTTGTTTTTTAGTCACAGATAAATAGGTTCCTTATTCCTTCACATGGAGAGTATCCGCAAACAGAGGCCTTTTTCAGAAATGTTGTGCAATAATGTATCTACCTGTTGCATTAAGGCAGAAACCAACAATTTGCTTTTAGGGAGCATTTTCATCCCTTATCTTCAAAAGCCTTGTGAGAGAAAACAAGCTTGAAGCTATGAATGTTTGCTGCCAGGAATAATGATCCATGGCTGAGCATTATCTTTGGCTCATTTAGACTTCCTGGAACCATGAGTTCAAACCCTGTCAGGTCAGCTGGGGCCTTTATCCTTCTAAATTAGATAAATAAAGCCGAAGACAGTTTACTGCACTGGATTTCTTGGCTAAGACTTTGGAAACCAGAGGTCTAATTTAAAGTTCTTGAGATGTTGGTTCTTGAAAAAAAGTGTTGACTTTACCTTGTATCAGTAGATCAAAGCTAAATGCTGCTTGGTAAGCAGCTCTTTAAAAGAACTAATAATATTTTCTTTTGGAAATTTTTACCAGATTTTTTTATAACAGAGGCTATACATCAATGTTTTCTGGCACATCAGGTTATTTTTCTTGTATTGTTTACCTTGCACTGAAACACACACACATACACATACAATACAACACACACATACATAAACATACACTCAAATTGATCTTAATACATATTATTTACTTATACATTTTGTCAAATATTTGTACCAAACTGGAACAAATGACTTACAGCAGCTCATAGGAAACAGTCACCAGGATCCAAATAGAGTGTTAGGAGAGAGAGAATTCTGATTATGACTCTTCAGGTCACCTTCATTGACTTTGGAGAAATCTCTCAACAAATCTGTATCTTAAATCCTCATATAAACTGAGAATGATAATCATCATCTATCTCATATAGCTACTGTGAACAGAATGTGTGCAGAAGTCTTTTGGGAACCATGGGGAATTATGGAACTATAGTGGGTTAGTTATTTAGGTAATGATTCTTAGCATATTGATTATTTATATATTAATGTATGCTGTCAAAGTCTTTCTGAAAAAAAAAGTGTCACTCCTAAATAAACTGAACTCTTCCTCTGGAGTTTTATTCAATGCACTACTTTGGTTATAAGTAATAGAAACTTCATCTAATATTGTCTTAAACAGAAAAGGGAGTTGGTTGGTTTGTAGCAAAGCCAAACTTGGTATAAGAGAGTTATTATAATTTTGCTATGTGTGTTTGTATTGTAGCTATGTTTTTGAAAAATACCTTCTGTTGGAAACACAAAATACAGTACCTATAAAAAAGTGAAACGATGTCTAAGATTTGCTTTAAAATGCTCCGGCAAGAAAAAAAAGGAAAGAAATGGTGGGGACAGGGAGGGATGTATTGATAAAATGTTGATAATTGCTAAACTTACACAATGGGTATAAGTCAGAATGGCAAGTTTATTTTACTTATCTCTCTACATTTACATATATTTTAAAATATTCATAAGTTAAAATATAATATTTTAAGTGCTACTACCAAGCATTAGTCATCACTTCTTCATCCTCAGCTCTTTGTTTTCTTCAGTTGGTTCTGTCCTCTCTAAAGTGATCACTCCCCTTGGTGATGAACCTGGGATGCTTGGGGCTGACATGATTCTTATAACTAAAGATCCTCAAGAAAAGATGGTGTGATTTTTTTCCATTGGCTTCAGTGAAATTCCCAGAGGAGTCTAATAAGTCTAAGTTGGGCCATACCCCTCTCTGAACTAATCACTGTGGCCTCTAGACAAAAGTGTTTTGTTGCAATGGCCCAGAGATATGAGGCAAGACAGTGCAATGGCTACATCATGCTGGACAACCCAAGTTCAAATTCTGCCTTTGTCACTCATGATCACTGATCAAGTTATAGTTGTTTAGCTTCTCTGGACCTCAGTTTTTTCTTCTGTAAAATAAAGATAATAATAAAAATACCTACCTCACACTATCATTGAGAGGATTAAACAAGTTACCCATACTGAGTGATTAGAAGAGTGCCTTGAATATACAGAATGCATTACTACTAAATCAGTAAAAATATATCATTATCTGTCAATCTCTGTAGTAATAAAAGTTAAGTCATTTCTATGAGAACCAGGTGTGATACGTTACCACAAATAAAAGGAAGGTTAGTTTCCATGAGATGAAGATATGAAAAACCATAGAAATTCTAATTCTATGGTTTTTCATAGGTCAGTTAGAAATTCTATCTTATAGACACCCCACCATCGTACGTACATGCTTTGATGGTGTAGTCAGTCTTCCCTGTGCCCCCTGCAGTAGGAGATCTAAGAGGTGCATTCTCATGGCTAACACATCAGATAGTTGTATACCTACATTGTTCCAGGCTTGGTGAGAAAGAACTGGGCTACTTACATCATGAACTGTGATCAGTGTCTGACCACACAATGAAGCAAATATTGCAATAAAGCAAGGCTCATGAGTTTTTTGGTTTTCCATCTCATATAAAAGTTATGCTTACACCAGCAATTTTCAACTGGTGTGCCACAAGAATTTTTAAACCATGCAATACCTGACTATTTAGTCAGAGATACTGATCTCTTTTCCCTTAGTTTGTCAAATTAAAACAAAATGACAATAACCAACACAACAATATCTGTCTGGTGTGACTGTATCAAAATTAAACCTATTTTTACCACATCGGCAAAATATATATTTTTTTATGTGCCACAGAATTTTAGTAATTAGTTTATGTGTGCCTTGAAATGAAAAAGGTTGAAAATCACTGGTTTATACTATAATGCTGTTTGTTAAGTGCACAATATGTTTTTAAAAGCATATACTTTAATTAAAAATGCTATATTGCTAAAAAAATGGTAAACGTCATCTGAGCCTTTAGTGAGTTTTAATATTTTTCCTGGTGGAGGGTCTTGCCTCAAAGTTGATGTCTGCTGACTGATCAGGGTGGTGGTTGCTGAAGGTTGGAGTGGCTGTGGCAATTTCTTAAAATAAGGTATCAGTAAAGTTTGTTGTATCAATTGACTTTTTCTTTCACAGATGACTTCTTTGCAGCATGTGATGCTATTTGATAGCATTTTACAGTAAAAATCTTTATTTCGTTTGCAATATGGTGTTGGATGAAAGCTCTATAGATATCCTGACCCCTAGAAAGATAAACATGTGGGTCCCAGCACAAATTAAGCCTGAAACATTGCTGGAGGCAAAAATGAAAAACAGAAGCTTTCTGACTTCAGGCACATCATAGGGAAAACAGGGATCTTTGGAAAAGACAAAAAGCTGGGAAAAAGAGAAAGCAGCAGGAAAAAAGGAAGACCAAATATGAGATGGATTGACTCCATAAAAACAGTCAGAGGCATGAGTGTATAGGAGCTGAGCAGGCTGCTGAGGACAGGACACTGTGGACATCACTCACTTATAGGGTCACCAGGAGTCGGAGCTGACTCAGGGCCCCTTACACAAAAAAAACTTTTCAAAATTGGAGTCAATCCTCTCATACTCTGCCAGTGTTTTTATTGACTAAGTTTATATAATACTCTAAATCTTTTGTTGTCGTTTCAACTTTCTTCACCAGAAGTAGATTCTATCTCAAGAAATCACTTTTCTTTGCTTCTCCACAGGAGGTAATTAATCATCTGTTAACCTTTTATTATGAGATTGCAGCATGTCACTCACATCTTCAGGCCCCACTTGTAATTCCAGTTCTCTTGCTCTTTCTACCACATCTGCAATCATTTCCTCTGCCGAAGTCTTCAGCCCCCCAAAGTCATCCATGAGGATTGGAATTAACCTTTTTCAACTCCTGATAATGTTGATATTTTGATCTCTTCTCATAAATCACAAATGTTCTTAATGGTATCTAAAATGGTAAATCCTTTTCAGAAAGTTTTCAATTTACTTTTCTAGATCCATCAAAGAAATCACTGTTTCTGGCAGGTATACCTTTATGAAATGTATTTCTTAAATAATACTTGAAATTGAATTTACCCCTTGATCCATGGGCTGCAGAATGGATGTTATTTTAGCAAGCATGAAAACAACATTAATCTCATTGTGCCCCTCCTTCAGAGCTCTTAGGTGACCAAGAGCACTGTCAAAGAGCGATAATATTTTGAAAGGATTCGTTTTTTTCTGAGCAGTAGGTCTCAACAGTGGAATTAAAATATTCAGTAAACCATGTTGTCAGCAGATGTGCTGGCTTCCAGGCTTGGTTGTTCCATTTAGAGAGCACAGGCAGAGTAGATTTAGCATAATTCTTAAGGGTCCTAAGATTTGGGGAATAGTGAATGAACATTGGCTTCAATTTAAAGTTACCAGGTGCTTTAGTCTCTGCTAGCCTAAAACTCTTCTTCTGCAGCTTCCTCACCTCTCTCAAGCCTTCACAGAATTAAAAAGACTTAGGGCCTTGCTCTGGATTAGGCTTCAGTTTACAGGAATATTTTGGCTGGTTTGATCTTCTATTCAGACCACTAAAACTTTCTCCATTATCAGTAATAAGGCTTTTTCACTTTTTAAATATTTGTGTGTTCACTGGAGTAGCACTATTAATTTCCTTCAAGAACTGCCTTTGCATTTACAACTTGGCTAACTGTTTGGAACAAGAGGCTTGGAACAAAGCCTCTTTGTTTGGAACAAAGGCCCATCTTGGCTTTTGACATGTCTTTCTCACTGAGCTTAATCATTTCTAGCTTTTTTTTGGAGGAGAGAACTATGACTCTTCCTTGAAGAGGAAGAGATAGTTTTAAGGTTATTAACTGACCTAATTTCAATATTGTTGTGTCTCAAGGAATAGGGAGGCCAGAGGAGATAGAGACATGATGGAACAGCCAGTAGGTGGAGTAGTCCGAACACACACATTTATCATTTATGTTCACTAAATATTGATTATATGGGCATGGTTCATGGTGCTACAAAGTAATTTCAGTAGTGACATCAAACATCACTGATCACAGATACACATAACAAATATAATAATGATGAAAATGTTTGAAATATTGTAAGAATTAGCAAAATGTGACACAGAGATATGAAGTAAGCAAATGCTGTTGAAACATGGTGCCAGTAGACTTATTCAACATGGGGTTGTCACAACTATTCAATTTGTGAAACAAACAAACAAACAACCCCACGGTAATCTGGGAAGGGCAATAAAGCAAAGCAAAATAAAATTAGGTGTGCCTGTGGCATCTCATCACTGACTTGGTGAACTACTAAATTGTTCAGAGGAAGCTTACAGAATATTTTAGCAAGTTGCCTTTCCACACCATGTGCTATTAAGGCAACAGGATGCTTTAAGGTCTTTCCAGTTCTCAAGCTTTTCTCACACAGGTATTCCTTCTGCCTGGACTGAGTCTACTCCAACCATTTCCCCAGATCCAGTTCTTCAAATTTTCACTTAACCATCTCTCTATAGGAAAGTAGTCATCATACTGATTTCTTAGTACTTTTTTAAAAAATTGAATCTCTCGGGTGATATTGGTTAATAAAATTATATAGGTTTAAAGATGATATGATATATGATCTGTATGTTTCATTGTGTGTTACCACTCAAATTTCAAATCTCCCTTCATCATCATATAGTTGACCCCACTTACCTTTTACTACCCCCATCTCCCTTCTTCTCTACAACCACCATACAGTTGTCTGCATCTGTCGGTTTTGTTTGTTTGTCTTACTTATTCATTTGTTGGTTTTAGTTTTATATCCCACATATAAGTGTAATCATATGGCTCTTGACTTTTCCTGTCTGATATATTTCACTTAAACTGATATTTTCAAGATCCATCCATATTGTCACAAATGGCAGTATTTCATCTTTTCTTATAACTAAGTAGTATGCCATTGTATATATGCAATCACTTCTTTATCCAATCATCTATCAAAGAATACTTAGATTGTTTCCATGCCTTGGCTACCATAAATGTTGCAATGAACAAAGGGGTGCATATGTCTTTGTGAATAAATTTTCAAATTTTTCAACTAGATAGACAGAAGAGGGGTTGCTGGATCCTATGGACACTCTATTCTTAGTTTTTTGTTTCCTTAAAAAATTTTATTTGTTACTCAGTTACAGTTGTCCCATTCCCTCCCCCGCACCGTTGATTTCCCCTAACCCCTCCAACCCCTGCTCCCAAAGACGATCCTCTCCCCATTGTCCTTGTCTATGGGTCCTTTGAACATGTTCTCCTTCTTTCCCCCATTATTCCCCTAACCTCTCCCCTCTGGTCTCTGTCAGTTTGTTCTTTATTTCAATGTCTCTGGGGTTTTTTGCTCATTTGTTTGTTTTGTTGATTATGTTCCACTTATAAGTGAGATCATATGGTGTTTGTCTTTCACTGCCTGGCTTATTTCACTTAGCAAAATACTCTCCAGTTCCATCCATGTTGTCACAAAAGGTAGGAGTTCCTTCTTTCTTTCCACTGCTTGGCATTTCATTGTGTAAATGATTCACTCATTTACTGATAGGCATTTAAGCTATTTCCGGCACTTGGCTATTGTAAATAACACTACTATGAACATAGGGGTGCAGGTGTTCTTTTCAATTGGTGCTTCAGAATTCTTACAGTATAATTCCAGCAGTGGAATCACTGGATCAAAAGGCAGTTCCATTTTTAGTTTTTTGAGGAAATTCCATACTGTTTTCCACAGTGGCTGTACCAGTCTACATTCCCACTAACAATGTACTAGGGTTTCCTTTTCTCCACAAGCTTGCCAGAACTTGTTTGTTGATTTGTTAATGATGGTCGTTCTGACTGATGCGAAGTGGTATCTCGTTGTGGTTTTAATTTGCATCTATCTGATGGCTAGTGGTGTTGGTAGTCCTTTCATATGCCTATAGGTTCTCTGTATATCCACCTTGGAGAAGTGTCTGTTCAGGTCCTAGGTCCATTTTTTGATTTGATTGTTTATCTTCTTAGTGTGGAGTTGTGTGAATTCTTCATATATGTTGAAAATCAAACCCTTGTCCACAGCATCATTGGCAAATATGTTTTCCCAAATGGTTGGTTCCTTTTTTATTTTGCTGATGTTTTCTTTAGCCATTCAGAAGCTTTTTAATTTGATATAGTCCCATTTGTTTATTCTTTCCTTTATTTTCCTTGTCCTAAGTGACATATAGGTGAAAATATTGCTTCATGGGATATCTGAAATTTTACTGCCTATGTTCTTCTCTAGGACTTTTATGGTGTCATGATTTGTATTTAAGTCTTTTATCCATCGTGAGTTTATTTTGGTGTATGGTATAAGTTGGTGGTCTAGTTTCATATATATATATATATATATTTTTTTTTGCAGGTAACTGTCCAGATGTCCCAACACCATTTATTGAAGAGGCTATTTTTACTCCATTTTATGCTCCTGCCCTCTTTGTTGAATATTAATTGACCCTAGAGACTTGGGTTTATATCTGGACTCTCTATTCAGTTCCATTGATATATGTGTCTGTTTTAATGCCAGTACCAGACTGTTTTCATTACAGTGGCCTTGTAATATAGTTTGATGTCAGGCATTGTGATCCCTCCTCCTTTGTTCTTTCTCAAAATTGCTGCAGCTATTTGGGGTCATTTATGGTTCCATATATATTTTTGAAATATTTGTTCTATATCTGTGAAATATGTCATTGGTATTTTAATAGGGATTGCATTAAATGTATAAATCACTTTGGGTAGTATGGACATTTTGATGATGTTAATTCTTCCAGTCCATGAACATGGCATATGTTTCCATTTATTTGTCTTTCTTAATTTCTTTCTCAGTGTTGTGTAGTTTTCTGAGTACAGGTCTTTTACCTCCTTGGTTAAGTTTATTCCTAGGTACTTTGTTTTTCTTGTTGCTGTAGCAGTGAGATATTTTTCCTGATTTCTGTTTCTGACATTTCATTGTTGGCATACAAAAATGCCTTCAATTTCTGAATATTGACCTTGTATCCCACCATTTTGCCAAATACACTTTTTAGGTCAAGTAGGTTTTTGGTGGGGTCTATAGGGTTTTCTATGTACACCATCATGTCATCTGCAAACAATGACAATTTTACTTCCTCCTTTCCAATTTGGATGGCTTTTCTTTCATTTTCTTATCTGACTGCTGTGTCTAGAACTTCTCATACTACGTTAAATAGAATTGGTGACATCCTTGTCTTGTGTCTTATCTCAGGGGGGAATCTTTTAGTTTTTGCCTGTTGAGTATGATATTGGCTGTAAGTTTCTCATACATGTTGAGGTATATTCCCTGTTGAGGTATGTGCCCTCTACTCCCACTTTGCTGAGTACTTTTATCATAAGTCAGTGCTGTACCTTATTATATGTCTTTTCTGTGTCTATTGATATGATCACGTGATTTTTCTTTTTCATTTTTTTATGTGATGCATTATGGTTATTGATTTGCAAATATTGGACCCTCCTTGCATCCCTGGGATGAATACCACTTGATCATGGTGTATGATCTTTTTAATGTATTGCAGGATGTGGTTTGCTAATATTTTATTGAGAGTTTTAGCATCTATGTTCATCAGCAATATTAGACTAGTTTTCTTTGTTGGCTTTATCTGGTTTGGGGATTAGGATGATGCTGGCCTCATAAAAAGAGTTTGGGATTCTTCCCTCTTCTTGAATTTTTTGGAATAGTTTGGGAAGGATAGGGGTTAGCTCTTCCCTAAATATTGTGTAAAATTGTAATATAAAGCTGTCCAGTCCAGGGCTTTATTTTGCTGGGAGTGTTAGTGTGCTGGGAGTTTTTTGATTACTGCTTAAACTTCACTAGCTGTTATCAGTGTATTCAGGCTTTCTGCTTATTCTTTCAGTTTTGGAAGATTATATCTTTTTAGAAATTTGTCTATTTTGCCCAGGTTTTCAAATTTCTTGACAAATTTCTTACCTACAATCCTTTGTATTGCTGTGGCATTGATTGTAATTTCTCTTTTGTTTCTGATTTTATTTATTTGGGTTCTCTCTCTCTTCTTTGTTTAGATGAGTTTGGTTAAAGACTTGTTGATTTTGTTTATCTTTTCAAAGAACCAGCTCCTGGATTTATCGATCCTTTGAATTGTTCTTTTAGAATTTTTTCATTTCTTTCTGCTCTGATCTTGATTATTTTCTTCCTTCTACTTGCTCTGAGTTTTGTTTGCTGTTGTTCTTCCGGTTCTTGTAATTGTAAGATTAGGGTGTTGATTTGAAAGGTTTCTATATTTTTTAGGTAGGCCTGTATTGCTTTCTACTTCCCAGTCAGGACTGCCTTTGCTGTGTCCCATAGGTTTGGGTTGTTGTATGTTCATTTTCATTTGTTTCCAGAAACTTTTTGATTGCTACTTTGATGTAATTCTTAAACCATCTATTGTTTAATAACATGTTATTCAGTCTCCATGAATTTAACTGTTTTTGAGTTTTTTTCTTTAGGTCGATTTCTTGTTTCAAGCCATTTTGATGTGAGAAGATGCTTGATGTAATTTCAATTTTCTTGAATGTATTGAGGCTTCTTTTGTGTCCTATCATGTGATCTATCTTTGAAAATATTCCATGTATATTTGAAAATAATGTATATTTTATTCTTTGTATATATCAATTTATTCCAGTTGATATAGGGTCATGTTTAGTGCCATGATATCCTTGCTGATTATTTGTTTGGAAGATCTGTCCATTGTTGACAGTGGGGTGTTATACTCCTCTACTATAAGTGTGTGCTGTCTGTATCTTTCATGAAGTTCTCCAAGATTTTCCTTATATATTTGGGTGCTCCCATGTTGGGTGCATATATGTTTACAATATTTATTTCTTCTTGGTGGATTCTACCCTTAAGTATTATGAAGTGTCATTTGATGTCTCTTTTTATGGCCTTTGTTTTGAAGCCTATTTTGTCTGATCTAAGTATCCTGGGTCTTTTTTCTGTCCATTTTCTGGGAATGTTTTTTTGCAACACTTTACTTTCAGTCTGTGTGGGTCTTTTGTTCTGAGGTGAGTCTCTTGTAGGCAGCATATGTGTTGTTCATGTTTTCTTATCCACTATGTTACCCTATGTCTTTTGATTGGAGCTCTTAATTCACTTATGTTTAAGGTTATTATTGATAGGTGCTTACTCATTGTCATTTTCTCCCTTTGTACCTGTGTCATTTTCTTTCTTTTTTCTTCAACTTCTTAAAGCAGTCACTTTAGCATTTCTTGAAATGCTGGTTTGGGGAAGGTGTATTCTTTTAGCCTGAGAAACTCCTTATTTCATGTTGTATTTTAAATGAGAGCCTTGCTGTGTAGAGTAATCTTGGTTGCAGGCCTTTGCTTTTCATTATTTGGAATACTTCTTGCTATTCCCTTCTGGCTTGTAGTGTTTCTGTTGAGAAATCAGCTGCTAGCTTAATTAGAGTTCCTTTGTATGTTACTATCTTTTTCTCCCTTGCTGTCTTTAAGATTCTTTCTTTGTCTTTGAATTTTGTCATTTTAATACTGAGGTGTCTTGGAGTGGGCCCCTTTGGGTTCCTCTTGATTGCGATTCTCTGTGCTTTCAGCACTTATGTTACTTTTTCTCTCATCAAGTTAAGGAAGTTTTCTATCATTATTTACAAACAGGTTTCTGTCTCTTCTCTATTTCTCCTTCTGGTATCCATATTACATAGATATTATTATGCTTCATGTTGTCTTCTCCCTCCTTTAATTCTTCTTTGTTTTTTATGAGTTTTTTACATGTTTTTGCTCTGTCTGGGAATTTTTTTCAACCTTGTCCTCCAGCTTGCTGATTCAAACTTCTGCTTCATCTAACCTGTTTTTAATTCCTTGCATTGTGTTCTTCATTTCTGATACTGTGTTTTTCATTTCCTCCTGTCTCTTATTGATAGTTTCTATTTCCTTTATCATGCTGGTGTATTTCACAGTAAGTTTCTCGTAGCTTTCCTGGAGTTCTTGGATGTACTCACTGAGCTCCTTGAGTGTCCTTATAATCATTATTTGGAACTTGATGTCTGATAGTTTGGTTGCCTCAGTTTCATTTAGCAGTCTTTCTGGAGATTCCTCCTTTCAGTCTTTCTGGTTGTTCCTTTGTCTCCCCATTTTAGATGATTGTTCTTTTTTTTTTTCTGCTTGTTAGATTTATCTGCTTGACTCACTGTCTTCATGGTATGATCTTCTTTGGTAGGAAACCTGTGGGACTTGGTGGTGGAATCTCCTTGAGCACCTGTTCTTGATGCTCTTGTGCTGCCCTTATGCCTTTTATGTGGTTGAATTGTGTTTTGGTTGTTGTTGGGTTGTTCTTTGGTGGATTCTTCCCTCCGGCTGGCTGACTGAGAGTCACTCAAACCTTCACATCTTGTATATGGTTCAAATGAATGTTAAACAGCTTTGCAGGAGAGAAAATAGCATCTTGCACCTGTCTCTATTTTCTCTGATCTTCTGGGTTTAGTAAATCCAGGCCCAAGGAGCTGTATAGTACATAGTGTTTGGTGCAGGGCTTTTTTCTTCTTTCCTTTGAGGAAATGTATACATCAGCTGGAAACTCCTAGACATGACTTCGTGACTCCGTTGAACCTGTAATTCCACAGGTAGGTTTGCTCATCTGTGAAAGGCTCTGGCTGACTGGGGAAAATCTCAAGTATTCAACTCCTGCTTTCCAGACCCAAGCCTGCTGCTCTCTCATGGGAGGTTCAGCCCAAATTTTCCACTCTGCTCTGCCCTCTGCCTGTGAGCTGTGTTGAGTTAGATCTTCCCATTCCTTCAGTTTATTCTATCTCTGAGTTTTATGGTTAGCAAAGCTGTTTCATCTGCTCATGCACCTGGGTCCCTGCCAAGCCTTGGGTACACTTCAGCTACCCTTTTAAAAGAGTGTCTCTATGGCCCCTACACTGTAGCATGGGTCCCTGAGGGTCCTGTTCTCCATGTGCCTCTCTCTGCCCCAAAATTAAGAGTCTCTCACAGTCAAGGCTAGCTACCTCTTTAAAGGGCCGCTGACAATTTTAGAAAAAGTTTTTCTCTGAATCTTTCCTGGATGGCATTGGAAAGATCCCCTCACCTCTACTATAACACAAGGCAATGATGGCATGCTGTCCCTACTCTCTCCATATGTCTTTAGCCTCCAAGCTGCCTGTTCCCATTGTGCTGTTTCTGAAGCCTGCACCACCCAGGCCTTCTCTCTCTGCCCTGGTAGCTCAAAGGTACTGAGCTGATCTTCAGCCACCCCAATTCTGTGCACCCAGCAGTGCTAGGGTGGGTAGCAGTGGCAGTCCTCTAAGAAAGTCTGGGCTGTCACCCCTGGGTGCCCTATACGTGGGCCAGTTCCTGCATACTTCTGCGCACTCCTCACACTCTCCTCCGCACACGCTCTCACTCAAAGATGCTTTCACTCACTTTCTACTCTGAATTCTGACTTTAAATCTTGTCCGTGTCTGAGAGCAGATAAATGGAGCTGCCTGCTACTCTGCCACCATCTTGGATCTTCTTCTGTTCTTAATTTTTTGAGGAACATTCATAGTGTTGTCCATAGTAACTGTACCAGTTCACATTTCCACCAACAGCGAACGAGGATTCCCTTTTCTCCACAATATCTTTGACACTTGTTATTACTTATTTTGTTGATGATGGTCATTCTAGCAGAGTGAGGTAGTATCTCATTGTAGTTTTGAGTACTTTTAATATTGTCCTTTTTGTCTATTAAATGTCTGACCCATAAAGGCATAGGCTATATTTCTTTCATTTACCATTTCATCCCTAGAGTCAGGCATAGAGCCAATGAAAGTTTATTGAATAAATGAGTACTTTGTGTTGGATATACTAAAATAAAAAAAGATAAATAACGCAGTCCTTACTTTCAAATGCTTAAAACCTACGGCAGGATTCTCAGTAGAAAGTGGTATAAAACTATTCAATTAATGAAATACCTGAATTAAAGGGCTTTTTAAAAGATTTAAAGTTTCAAGTCCCTAAGTCAAGGATCAATAGCCAGTAGGATGTTAAAATAAAATCTTATCAAGCCCACTTTAATAATAGATAATACTAATGTTAATGAATGCTCTATCTAAATGTAAATGAATACTCCTAGGGGAATTTTAAGTGACTTCTAGGAAAGTGACCTTAGTTTACACCCTTCTAATTTGGGATTTGAGATCATTTCACCAGGAACCGCAGGTGGCCATGGTTTGTAGCATTTGAGCTTTGATCTTCCAATCCATTGCACTGAAGCCATTCTTCCCATGGGCTCCCAGCCAATGACTGAGCACAAGAAGAATACCAAGGCAGATCTGTTTCCTGGGAGAAGAGAGCTCTTCTGATGGGCACCCCTGGCTTGATGATTCCCCTGAGCCAAGCTGAAAAGCACTGCATCCAGGCTTCCTTCTTTCCCTCTTTCCTCACGGGGTCAGACTTGCCTGCTGTCTGATACCTCTCCCCACCTCCTACATCTCCTTCCCTGTTTTCCTTCACAGGCATTTCCCCAAATAAAATGCTTGCACACCTAATCCCGGCTTGGTGTCTCCAAAGTAACACTCCAGGCAACCATATATGAATCCAAATGTATGAGATACTCCTAGGTATTTCATGTATGCTGAGAGAAAAAAATTTGAACTGACCGTGCCATATTTTCCTTCTATAACAGTTTCTTGATCTTGACATACTTGACATTTTGGATGAGGTAATTCTTTGCCACCAATTAATTTTTTGTTGTGAGGTTGTTCTGTGCACTATAGGATATTTAGCCCCATCCCTGACCTCTATCCATCAGATGCCAGTGGCATTTCCATTTCTTCATTATAACAATTATAACTGTCTCCAGACATTACCCAATGTCCACAGGAGGGAAGAATAACCTACCTGTTGTTAACTGTAGATCTAACATATGATACATGGTGTCTGTAATGCTGATATGACCTTGGGCCTGGTTGGAAAAGTGAGCACTATCTCCTACCTTGCTTGCTATAACCAAGCAGTGATCTGTGACTAACCTGGCAAAAAAAGCACTTTGTTTAGAAGAAGTTCATAAAGTTATTTTGGCCAGGATGATGAGCTAAGCTCATAATAAGTACTTGCAGCAAGAAACCACCTCCCAAATGCATGATGTGTACCATGACTGGGATTGACTTAAGGAGGGTGAAGAAATCATATAATTTGCTGTCTTACAGATATGTAAGTAACCCAAATATGTGTTTCTTTTTTTGGTCTCAGAAGATAACTCTATAATAAAATTCACCATCACAGTCATTTTAAACTACATCCAGACTGTCAAAAGTCTAAATAACTACATTTTCACTCTCCTCTAAAAATGGAAGACACTAACTAGTATCACACTATGTTTTTGTGTTTTTTTAATTTTTATTTTAATTGTTGTTCAAGTACAGTTTTATGTCTTTTACTCCCATCCCAGTCCACCCCCCCCCAGTGCTCCCCACCTCCCTCCCATTTCCATCCCCCTTAGTTTTTGTCCATGTATCCTTTATACTTGTTCCTGTGACCCCTTCCCCCTTTCTCCTGAAGTTCCCTCCCCTCTCCCCTGTTTTAACCGGAGGATTTTCATACTCAATTCTAACTCAAAAATATATCTGCTGACATTTATGTTTTGTAAAATAATTCCAGTGTTATAATTATGTACCTTGAGCAGAATTACAATGCATTTGTGTTGAACAATTGATACATTCTATGGGAAGTGTCTTGAGAATTTTCAATTCTGTTGTTGCCAAGAGAAAGAGGTATCAACCTTTCAGAGTGAGATGATCACAATAGATTTTGTGCATAAAGAAAATCACAACTAAGACTTTGAGACTTCAATAGATTTTTCTCCAGTGCCTACAACAGTCACAACTATTGAAAGATTATAGATTCCTGGTGGATAGGGACTGCATCTTCACCCAGTTCCTCCAAGAGTATTTGCACATATCAGATACTCAATAAATTATTTGAGTCAACTAACTCAGATCAAACCCTCTGAGTATACTGCTACAAAATATAGATCAGGATACAAGTCTCTCAATTACTGACCTATCTTGTGTTATAATGTAAGTAAAGAAGAGTTATGGTTAAGAAACTGCCATTCTGTATCTAAGGACCCAAATCTATTTTCAGTCTCCCTGTTTCCCCCATTGGTTTTGTGTTAGGTGACCTTGTAAGTTCCTTAATTATTCTGAATTTCAATTTCCTTACTGGAAACTTGAGACTAATTATAATGCTATATTATTTTGAGGTCTAAATGAGAAAATCTGGAGATGCTCCATGGTCAGGTAGACCAGTTGAAGTTTATAGCAATCAAATAAAGACCTTAATTAAAAACTATTAATGTTATACCACACAGGAGATAGCCAACATACTCAAAATATCCATTTCAATAAAGTTATTGGAGAGAATTAAAAATGTGTCTTTTCTTTTACAGGAAAAAACAGAATGAACATTTTGGTCAACGATACAATGAATTTCCAAATCTAAAAAACAAATTTTTCTACATAGTTGTAGGTATGTAAAAATAATTACAATGGCAATAAGAAGCCACTGTGTTAGCAAGAAATCTATTTGTACCTTTTAAAAAAACATTTAAAAAGCAACCCATAATAATTATATGCTTAATATTAAGAAGCATGGTACCAGTGAGTCAGTCAGCCTTATTAAGTACAGAAATGTAATAATCCCATTTTGGTTTTGATTTTATGTAGTACTGAATTTATAGATTAATTTGAGGACAATTGATATAGAGATAATACTGAGTCTTACCATCTAAAAACATGATTTCTCATTTACTTAGGATTTTCTTGTGTCCTTAAATAATTTTTAAATAATTTTCTCCTTAAAGGTCTTGAGTATTATGTAGTTTTTATGGATTTGTGAGTGGGAAATTATTATTACTGTTACTACATTGGTATCCTGCAAGCTTGCTGAACTTTCTAGTTTTATCAAATAGTTTGAAGAATGTTTTATATTTGCAAAGTTGACAGTCATATACAAATAAAAATAATTTTGTCTTTCATTTTAATTTTTATGTAAATTTTTGTCTTACTTATTTGACAAAAATGTCCACTCAGCATTAAATACAAACAATGTTCAAGGGAATTATTTATATATTTCCCCCCGATTTTAAGGGAAATGCTTCTAACATTTAACCATTAACTATGATATTTGCTATAGTGTCTTATTTGGTAGTAATTCTTTAATCTAGTATGAGTGGACTTCATCACACAGGGCCTCCTTAAATAAATGTGAAGATTTTTGAAGACTCATGCAAAGACCTTTCAAGCCATGAACAGTTTTAGTGTAATAGTAGAAAAAAGGGGGGAAATGACAGATAAAAGAGAAGAGAAAGTACAAGAGATAGAAATGGTTACATTAAGGGCCAAAAGAACACTTTGTTTCTGTTGCTTTCCTGAAAGGTCAGCCTGATCTAATTCCTCTTTATGGAGTCATTCCAAGTTAATGAGAAGAAGTTGGTAGAGTGTAGGTTATTGGGAAACAGGCCTGTATTGCACTATTTTTCCATTTTTAGTATTGTGAGACCAAAATGTGTCTTAAAATGTGGCAGAACACAAGAGATTTCTGGATTGGATGTTTTCCTTGCTTTGGGTATCTAAAGAAGCATGGCCATATTCACTTGAGATTGGTATATAATTCTGTGTATCAAAAATTACAAAAAAATATAATGTACAATAGGTGGTTCCATTTGATTGCTTCTCTTCAAAGTTAGCCATATTATTTGCCATACTCTTTCCTAAGTGTGGGTCATCCCTGCATCTGCCCATTTGCCACTCTTGTGTATCAGGCCCGAGATAGCTGTAGCCTGACCTACATATTGTAACTCTAGTTCCTCTTTGTCTCTTAGCCTCAAATGAACCTTTAGAGTTGCCTGGGTGTTGCTTTATTTATCACTTTACTTTGGGTTGGCCAAAAAGCCTGTATGGCTTTTTCTGTAAAATAAAAGACACATTTTTCACTTTCACCAATAACATTACTGATTTGGATATCTTGATTATGATGGCTATCTCCTGTGTTGTATAACATTGATAGTTCTCGATTAATGTCTTGATTTGATTGCCATCAACTTCAACTGGTCTACTTGACCATGGAGCATCTCCAGCAAGAAATCTCCAGCATGCAACTTCACAAACCCCTTTTGACACATTTGATTAGTAACCACACCTTCTCCATGTACTGCACAAATCTTTTAAATTTTCATTTCAGTCGTTTTTACCTTTCTTGAAATAATAAAGCATAATATGCCAAAAATGTTGTGTTTTTTTCCATCTTCAATATTGAAATGGATACACAAAAATTCATCAAGTTTGATAAGTTTTTTTAATGCATGCTGATATGACAGCTGTCACAATAAAATCCAACAAAATTGTTACTAGAGCCATCTTACAGAAAAAACAAACAAAATTTGGCCAACCCAATAATTTCCTACTAAATGTTTATAGTTGCTGTTCCATACATTCTTCTCTCTTCTGGAGGCCCAATCCATAAACTCTTCACTCTTTTATTTTATTTTATTTTATTTTTATTTTTATTGTTGTTCAAGTACAGTTTTCTGTCTTTTACTCTCATCCCAGTCCATCCCCCCAGTGCTCCCCACCTCCTTCCCATTTCTTCCCCCCTTAGTTTTTGTCCACGTGTCCTTTATATTTGTTCCTGTGACCCCTTCCCCCTTTCCCCTGAAATTCCCTCCCCTCTCCCCTCTGGTTACTGTCAGCCTGTTTTCTATTTCAATGTCTTTGTTTATATTTTGCTTGCTTGTTTGTTTTGTTGTTTAGGTTCCTGTTAAAGTTGAGATCATATGAAACTCCTCACTCTTGAGACTCAAAGCTCATAGCATGTGTCTGACTTCACAAAGATGGTGACCAGCAGCCTTGTCCATGGGTCAATCTGTCTTCTTTGTTTCTTCTCCATGGTATCAACCTTAGGAGTAAAATGAAGCTCCATGCTATCTCTTGAAGAGAATGAATTCCCGAGAAACCCTTTAGATGGAGAATTACTTCAAGAAGGACTAGACTTTCTGTGGCCACTTAGCAAATATTCCCACTGCCACTTGTCAAAGCATCAGTTTGTAGGACTGAGGAGCGAAGTGAGATTGTGATGATCTGCTCCACTTGCCATCGAGTGCCTCATTCTAAATTCATAGTATATTAGGTTCAAGGTTGTTTTTTCTTAGAAAAAGAAATTTCCAGTGATTTAAGTAATAAGTGCGCATGATAGAATTTTAACATAAAAAAGCATAAAGAAGATATTAAAGTCAATAACTAAATACTTTATAAACATTATTTTATTCTATCTTCACAAGTCAGCTATAAGAACCATTAATATTGGTATACTTCCCTCCAGGCTATTTTTTAAAAATAGACTTAGTTAGAACAATTTTAGATTTACAGAAAGATTGAGAAGATAGTACAAAATGTTCCCATATAACTTCAAGTCAACTTCCCCCATTATTAACATCTTAAACTATTAAGATGCATTTGTTAAAATTAATGAAACAATATTAGTGCATATTACTAACTAAAACCCACAGTTGTTTTTTGGGTTGGGTTTTTTTTTTTTTTTTTTTGTATTTTCCTAACTAATGTCCTTTTCCTATTCCATCTGCATGACCACATACTAATTAGTCATCATGTCTCTTTAGACTTCTCATGGCTACACTAGTTTGAGTTTCTTTGTTTTTGATGACTTTAACAGTTTTGAGAACTCCTATGTATTATAGGATGCCCTTGGAATTTTCTGAGGTTTTTTTCATGAAAAGGCTGGGGTAAGTTTTTTTAAAGTTATCATTAATTGGAGTTGATTGTATGGATTCTTTTTCTGCTAGTAAAACAATCAAATAGCCTTTCTATTCAGTTTGCTTTTTCAGTGAAGTACATAGTCAGATTTCAAATGTTATATTGTATAGATTCCTAAGATACATCTATTTCCTCATAATACATTTTTTAAAACTGGGCTTGTGATTTTCATTTTTCATACCATCCTTGTCTGGTTTTATTATTGTGTCGATCATGTTCCCAAGAAAGCAAACTCTGGGGTGGAGATTTATGTATAAGTTTATTGGGGAAGCTCTCAGAACAAAGAGTGGAACTTGAATGCAGCTTTAGCAGAAGCCTCATCAATAGATCTAGGATGGTCCTTCAATGTTGTCCCAAATTAATTCAATGGAGCCAGGTTCTTGGACCCTTGCATCTACCAGTCTTAGATACAGGCAATTCTTGGAAAGGGACTTAGCTCTGAGGGTCAGCATCCACCATTTCAGTGGCTGTTAAATGCATGCCCGGGTCCTGAAAGGGGCACCTGGGAAGTTTGCCAGAGAATGCATATAATAGATAAAGAATATGCTTTCCTCAAAATAGGATTTCAGGAGGTTTTCCTTCTGCAGAGTGTTAAACAACTCATAGAAGCCAGAAGTTATGTGTTCTGTTGACTATCGTAAAACTCAACTTGAAAACCGTATGGGACATGTGCAGAGGTGGGAAGAGAGGTGAGGGTGGATAGATGTTTGACTCCTGAACCAAGTGCCTTACCAGCTCTATAAGACCTTTCCCCGGCCCAAATCAATATTGCTAGTTTATATTTTATTTAGATAAAGGTCAATTTTATAAGTTTTCAGGTTTATTGGCATATAATTTTTTCATAATAACCCTTACATATTTAAAGTCACAATTCTATGGTTAATTATGTCCCCCTTTCCCCTTGTTTTTTGTGCCATTCTTCATTTCCCTGTCTTGCCTGATGCTTGTCTACTTGATTAATATTTCCAAAAATCTGTCCTTTATTTTTGCAGATCATTTCTATTATTTGTTTTCTATTTCACTGATGTTTGCTTTTATCCATGTTAGTCTCCTTTCTGCTTTTTTTGAGTTTACTCTGTTTCTTTTTCTAACTCTTGAGTTCTTGACTCATTAATTATCTATTGTTTTTCTTTTTTAATATGTACATTTAAGATTACAAAGTTCCTCTCCAAGCACTGATTTAGTTACATTGCATATATTTTGATAAATGTAATAAAGATTATCAGTTGTTCTACAGTTTCTATCCTATTCTTCTTCCTTTCATAGAAATACACTAGATTTTTAGATGATCATATGACTTCTTAACTAAAAAGTATTTATCAGCTTCTCTTTCAGCTAGAATGGTAATATCCTGGAAGCAGGTAGAGATCAGGGCACTCGAGGCATTTCTTTCAGGACTTTCTATGAACCAACTCCAATCTGTAAGCAGAAATGAGTTACAGAACACCCAGGGTGGTCAGACATACAGACTGCTCAGTCAGCTTGGAGACATGAGAGCTTTGTCAGGCCAGGAGAGCACAGGGAAAGGCCAGCTCCCAAGATGCCACAAGGGAGGTAGGAGATTGTAGACTTTTCCCTGGAAGTCATTTGTCCAGCTAAAATGTGGGGAGTCCATAACGGAAAAGAGAAAGGAAGAGTAGATATTTGACAACTATAAACAATATCTACCATAACTGCATGTCAACACACAGGGTGTGCAGCCATGTGATCTTGCTTTGGACAGTGGAGATGGGAGCAGAATTGATACATCTATCTTTCAATTCATGTCTTTAAAGAGAATGAGCATGCCCTCTCCTTCCCTTTTCTCCTTTCCTATTCCCTGGGAGTCAGCAAGATGCCTGGAACTGGCAGTTATGTTGGAACCTGAGATGAGAAGTGTGTGTTGAAGAGAGTTGAACTATGAGCTAAAAGGCTCTGAGAAAAACAGGACCTAGTTAGTATCCCCCTGGAGAGCTTTTTGAGACTGTCCCAGCTTACACAATTAGTGTCAAACATCAGCAGGGTGAGCCTCAGCAGCTGATCATCACGGGTTCCCCACAGAAATGCAGGGAAAGAATTCTAGTGGTGATAGACAAAGAAAACTGCAACCTTACTTATAGTGTTGCATTTTATTTTTAACAGTTACTTACATATTGCTTACAAAATAAACATTGATTTTTAAAACTGAAAATAAATTTAAAAAGAAAAAGATTTGAAGAGAAGATCTTTCTAAGTCATTATTGACATGTGTTGGTCACATTAGAGATAGGTATAGCTTCCTGGATTGTGGCATGGTGTTGCAGGGTGAGGTTG